>JAUPTC010003864.1:0-11645 GCA_030762895.1 Sophora flavescens
GTGCTTGGGCGAGAAGTAGTACTAGGATGGGTGACCTCGACGAATTCACGTGCTGCCTCTTTTCCCAACAACTTTATCGGCGGGCCGGGCATGGCTTGGGAAGCCAAGGTCGCCAAGCTGCAGAAGCGGAGGCAAAATGGTCTCAAGCAGTACACCGTCGGATGCGGGTGCGAGGCCGGAAGCGTAATCCCCATCATAAAGACCCACCGAAGATGCGGAAAAGTTGGAAACAGTATCAAATGAATATTAAAAATTTGGGACTTAGTAGAAAGCGCTCCAGTCACGGTAATTATGATGGGAGAAAATCCCGAAAATAGGCAAGTGGCCGAGGCGGTGCGGTTTGGCGAGAATCGGGTGGTGCCCCCGGGTCAACGGACCAATGGGCCTCGTTCCTTTGATTTTCCTACCACCGTAGAAATTCAGGTCATTCTGAGCACGTGAAAACAAATATGGTAATTACCGGCATGTCCCACGATGTCTTGGAAGCCCGTCGGAGGCGAGCGGCCAGACCGAGGGAATAGCAGGCTTCGACGCGTCGTGATAAATAAGCGTATAAAGGATTTGATCGCGCGTAGAACAGGTGCGGTCATACCCGGCACTAATGCCGGATCCCATCGAACTACGCGATTAAGCGTCTTTGGGCGAGTAGTAAAGGATGGGTGACCTCGCAGGAAGTCCACGTCTTTGCACCTCTTTTTCCAACAACTTTATCGGCCGATCGAGCATGACTCCGGAAAGCGCGGTCACAACACCAGGCGGGAGACCGAAGCGGCCTCAAGCGAGTGCCCCCCCGTCGGCGGTGGGGGCCCTCCGGACCGCTGAAATCGCCAAACCCGGCATAAAGACCCACCAAAAGATGCGGAAATGTTGGAAAGCGATGTCAAATGAATTTTAAAAATTTGGGACCACGACTATCCGAAAGCCGCACCGGTCATGGTAATTATGATGCGGAGAAAATACCTCAAAAATAGGAAAAGTGGTAGAGACAGCTTTTTGGGTAGAATCGTAGGTGCCCCACGGGTCCAACGGACAAATGGGCCTCGTTCCATTGATTTTTTCCTACCACCCCTGCCAAAATTCAGGTAATTCAGAGAACGTGAAAACAAATAAGGTAATTACAGGCATGTCCCTGATGTCTCTGAAGCCCCATGTCCAGGCGGCGGACTGATCGGAACCGAGGGAGCAGGCTCGACGCCGCGATATGTAAGCGTATGAAGGATTTGTTCGTGCGTAGACTAGCGTGCGGTCATACTAGCACTAATGCAGGATCCCATCGGAACTCGCGATTAAGCATCTTTGGCGAGAGTAGTACTAGGAAGGGCGACCTCCCAGGAAGTCCTCGTGCGGCACCTCTTTTTGAACAACTTTATCGGCCGACCCGAGCATGGCTCGGGAAGCCGGGGTCCCAAAACAAAGGCGGGAGACCTTAAGCGGCCTCAAGCGAGTGCACACGCCCGATCGATGGTCGGGGCCCATGGGGAATGCTAAACCCCAACAAAGACCCACCAGGAAGATCTGGAAAAGTTGGAAACAGTGTCAAATGAATTTTAAAAAATATGGGACCCACGAGCATCGGAAAGCCGCACCCGTCCCGGTAATTATGGCGCGGAGAAAATACCCCGAAAATAGGAAAAGTGGGCGAGGCGGGCGCCGTTTGACGAGAATCGGTGGTGCCGGGGTCCCACGGACCGATGGGCCTCGTTCCATTGATTTTTCCTACCACCTGCCAAAATTCAGGTCATTGAGCGCGTGAAAACAAATATGGTAATTACCGCCATGTCCCGATGTCTCGGAAGCCCCATCGGGAGCGGCGATCGGAACCCGAGGAGGAGGCTCCGACGCGTCGCGATAAGTAGCGTATGAAGGATTTGATCGAGACTGCGTAGTCGCGGTCATACTAGCACTAATGCGGACCCTGGAGACCTCCACGGAACTCCAGTTAAGCATCTTTGGCGAGAAGAGACTAGGAAGGGTGACCTCTGGGAAGTCACGTGCGGCCACCTCTTTCCCAACAACTTTATCGGTAGGCCAGGCATGGCTCAGGAAAGTCGGGTCCCCAAAACTCGAAGGCGGGAGACCTTCACGGCCTCAAAGCGAGTGCACCACGCCGATCGATGGTGCGGGGCCCTCTCCGAAAGCCGGAGTGCTAAACCCCCCCACAAAAGACCCAGGAAGATGCCGGGAAAAGTTGGAAACAGTGTCAAATGAATTATAAAAAATATGGGACCACGCGTCCGAACGCACCCATCCCGGTAATTATGGCGGAGAAAATACCTCGAAAATAGGAAAAGTGGGCCGAGAGGGCCCAGTTTGGCGAGAATCGGTGTGCCGAGGTCCAACGGCCAGATGGGCCTCGTTCCTTTGATTTTTCCTACCACCCGCCAAAATTCAGGTCTTTCGGAGCACGTGTAAACAAATTCGGTAATTACCGACATGTCCCGATGTCTCGGAAGCCCCATGTAGGATCGGAGCTGGCCGGAACTCGAGGGGGTAGCAGGCTCGACACGTCGCTGTAAGTAAGCGTATAAAGGATTTGATCGCGCGTAGACTAAGCTGTGCGATCATACCGGCACTAATGCACCGGATCCCATCGGAACTCCATGATCCCAGCGTGCTTGGGGGGAGTAGTACTTGGATGGGTGACCTCTGGGATTTCCACGTGTTGCACCTCTTTTTCCCAACAACTTTATCGGCCGACCCAGAGCATAGCTGCGGCAGGGAGTCGCCAAAACACCAAAGGGGGGCCACTAGCGGCCTCATCTCAGAGTGCCCCGACCGGGCGGCGAGGGCCCTACGGAGCCAGCGGGAAGCCAAACCCCAGCATAAAGACCCCTGGAAGATTGGGAAAAGTTGGAAACAGTGTGAAATGAATTTTAAAAAATATGAGACCGCGAATGTCAGAAAGCCGCACCGTCCCGGTAATTATGGCCTTGCAGAAAATACCTCAAAAATAGGAAAAGTGGCGAGGAAGCCAGTGTGGCGAAATGGGCCGGGTGCAGGTCCAACGGACCAATGGGCCTGTTCCTTTGATTTTTTCCTACCACTGCCAAAATTCAGGTCATTCGGAGCATGTGAAAAAATGCAGTAATTACCGGCATGTCCCCGATGTCTCGGAAACCCCATCCGGAAGCGGAGCTTGGCGAACTCGGCGGGGAAAGCGAAGCTCGCACGTTGCGGTAAGTAGCGTATAAAGGATTTGATTGCACGTAGGCTAACAAGTGCGGTCATACCCGCACTACTAATGGATCCCATCGAACTACGCAATTAAGCATCTTTGGGGGGAGTAGTACTAGGAAGGGTGACCTTAAGGAAGTCACGTGCAGCACCTCTTTTCCCAACAACTTTTTGCCGACCCAGAGGCATGCGGCTCCGGAAGGGGTCGCAACGGGCGGGAGGCCGTGAGCGACCTCAAACGAGTGCCGCGCATATCGGCGGTGGGGCCCTCGGGACCATGAGAACGCCAAACCCCAAAGCATAAAAACCCGGAAGATGCGGGGAAAAGTTGGAAACAGTGTCAAATGAATTTTATAAAATATGGGGCGACAGGCGACGCGAGGACCGTCCCTGGTAATTATGATCGGAGAAAATACCTCAACAATAGGAAAAGTGTCAGAGGCAGCCGCTGCGTTTGTCGAGATCGGCGGTGCCCGGGGTCCACGGACCAATGGGCCTCGTTCCTTGGATTTTTCCTGCCACCCCGCCAAAATTCAGGTCATTCGGAGCACATGAAAACAAATCGGTAATTCCGGCATGTCCCCGATGACTACGAAGCCCCATCAGGAAGAGCCTGGCCGGAGCCCGTAGGGTAACAAGGCTCGGCACGTCGCGGTAAGTAAGCGTATAAAGGATTTGATCGCGCGTAGACTAACAGGTGCGATCATACCAGCACTAATGCACCGGATCCCATTAGAACTCCGTAGTTAAGCGTGCTTGAGCGAGAGTAGTACTAGGATGGGTGACCTCCTGGGAATTCCTCGTGTTGCACCTCTTTTTCCCAACAACTTTACCGGCCGACCCAGAGCATGGCTCCGGAAAGCCGGGGTCGCCGAAACACCGAAGGCGGGAGACCGTAAACGGCCTCATACGAGTGCCCCCGCCGATCGGCGGTGCGGGGAGCCCCTGGGCCACGTGAAACGCGAAACCCCAGCATAAAGACCCACCGGAAGATGCCGGAAATGTTGGAAACAGTGTCAAACGAATTTTAAAAAATATGGGACCTCGACTGTCAGAAAGCCGCACCCGTCCTGGTAATTATGAAGCGGAGAAAATACCTCAACAATAGGAAAAGTGTCCGAGACGGCGCCGTTTGTCTAGAATCGACTGGTGCCCCGGGGTCCAACGAACCAATGGGCCTCGTTCCTTGGATTTTTTCCTGCCACCCTGCCAAAATTCAGGTCATTCGGAGCACGTGAAAACAAATCTGGTAATTACCGGCATGTCCCTGATGACTCGGAAGCCCCATCCGGAAGCGGAGCCTGACCGGAACCCTGAACGTGGAGGCTCGGCACGTCGCGGTAATTAAGCGTATAAAGGATTTGATTCGCGCGTAGACTAACAAGTGCGATCATACCAGAACTAATGCACGGATCCCATTAGAACTACGCGATTAAGCGTCTTTGGGCGAGAGTAGTAGTGATTGGTGACCTCACGGGAATTCCACGTCTGCACCTCTTTTTCCCAACAACTTTATCTCGGCCAGAGCATGGCCCGCCAGGAAGCGCGGGTCGCCAAAACCCGGCGGCGGAAGGAAGTAAACGGTCTCCAACCCAGCCCCCCACCGATCGGCCAGTGCGGATGACACACCCCAACTAAATAAAGACCCACACGAAGATCACAGGAAAAGTTGGAAACAGATATCAAATGAATTTTAAAAAATTTGGGACCACAATTGTGGAAAGCACTTTGTCCGGTAATTATGATGCGGAGAAAATACTTCGAAAATAGGACAAGTGGCCAAGACGGCGTCGTTTGGCCAGAATCGGGTGGTGCCCCTAGGTCCAACGGACCAATGGGCCTCGTTCCTTTGATTTTTTCCTACCACCCTGCCGAAATTCAGGTCATTCGGAGCACGTGAAAACAAATATGGTAATTACCGGCATGTCCCTGATGTCTCGGAAGCCCCATCAGGAAGCGCACCTGGCCGGACGAGGTAGGGGTAAGGCTTCGGCACGTCCGCGGTAATATGCGTATATATGATTTGATCGCGCGTAGACTAACAGTGCGATCATACCAGCACTAATGCACCGGATCCCATCAGAACTCCACGATCAAGCGTGTTGGGGCGAAGAGTAATAGGATGGGTGACCTCCTCGGGAGATCCACGTGTTGCACCTCTTTTTCCCAACAACTTTATCGCCCGAGCCGAGCATGGCTCCAGGCGGGTCGCCAAGACACGAGGCGGAGACCGTAAACGGCCTCAAGCGAGTGCCCCGTCGGGACGAGCCCAGGCCCCCGCCCAAGAGCGTGATAAGCCTATGGCTTATCTAGTTTTATTACTATATGAACTAGGGTTTATGTGCCAAATTATTCGAGTTCACTATCGATTTCGCCCAAATTTTACTTGTTTTGTTCCTAAGTTGGACTTTGACTCGTTTTTCGTCTTTTGTGTAGTTTTTAGGTTATTTTTAATAGAATTACGCTTGTGGGTGCTTTTGTTGTTTCAGGTTAAATAAGTGAAGCTCAGGGGAGTCAAGGAAGAAAGCCAGTGGAAATTGCAAGTGCGGGGACACTCGCCTCGCGAGTATATACTCGCCACGAGCTTGAAAGTCAACAAAGCAGCAAAAGTCATCATCGAGTTCTCGCCACGCGATGTGTCTCGCCCCCGGATCATGAAGACACGCAAGACGAGAGAGCATCACGGCAGCCGTGATGAATACCACGCCCATGGCAGGTTTAAGGTTTGAAGACTCGCCCCGAGAGTAAGCTCGCCTCGAGAGAATGAAGACTTGGAGTCGAGACCATCACGGCCCAGTAGTGATGAAGGTCCCCGACCAGGTGAAGACTTTCGCCCATGACAGACTTTCGCCTCGCGAGATTTTAAATTGAAAGCACGCCAATTTTAATTCTCGCCTCGCGAGAGAGCGCATATCAGGATTACTATTTAAAGGCCGTTGCATATCAGAAATGGGATCCAATTTTAGGAGGCAGTTTTCCACTTAGGTTAGGGCGGTAGTTTCGAATCCTTATTTTCTCCTTGGAGCTGCGTCTCCTTTTCTCGTTTCTTTTTATTTTACGATGGTGATTATGTCTGATCGCTTGTCTATGAGCATGAGGAACTAATCCCCGTCGTCCGAGGGAACGATGAAGCCACCCAGGGCGATGTAAATCCGATATGATGTATGTTTTTTCTCCTTTAATTCAATTCTTGTTTTCTAATTCTGTTTTCATTGTGTCGATTATATGCTAGCGTGATTGACTTGTTAACGTGATGAGGCTTAGTCAGCGATTCGCGTTTAGAACTTGAATTAGGATCATCGATCGAATATTGCATGAGAGTGAGGAGGAGATCGGTGCAACCATATAGGGAACAAGAATGCGAATTCGAGATTAGGATTATGAGACCTAGTAAGTAATTAATCCAATCGTCGAATACGTCCTAATGAGCACAGAGTGGATTTAGGAGAATTTAGGAGTCCGGTTGACATTGCAATTGAACTTAGGGAGGAATTCATCATCACTTGGGTGTACATGTTGGGTAGGTGGATTTGTGACCTTGGACATTTTACTTTTCATATTTTTAGTTAATTATTTAATTAGATTGTTAATTAATTTCGCCATTAATCTTCTCTCTCTCTACACTCTTCTGTAACTTGACCGAACGTATCTGACTTCCCGCGGATTAGTCGAATTGGTATCCCAATCCTTGAGTTCGACCTCGGTAATTACTTGCCGTGTTATTTTTATTACTTGCGACGACCCGGTACACTTGCCGGAGTCACAACAAGTTTTTACGAGGTTGTTTGGGATTGGCACAACCAATTTTCCTAATTTTTAGGGAGTTTGATTATTTGGTTAAGTTATTTTTTGTTCTTATTTTTATTTTTATTTTTATTTTCTACTATCTCTCTACTTCTTTGATTCCACTTGGTTTTGCCGTGTTTTGTATGCGAGGCACACGAAGGAATGCTTCCGGGTTGCGAATATTGTGATGGGAACCATGACACTTGGGGTGATATGAGTAGAGACCATCCGGATTTTGCTTGGAGTAATGCTGACGATGGTCTAGCCTGGCAGCCACAACCTCAACAAAATTGGCAACAACAACCTCAACAGAGTTGGCAACCACAACCTTGGGAGTTGGCTCTTGAGAAGTTGAGTGCGACACTTGAGAAAGTGTCAATCAATACAAACGCAGCCATTGACAAGTTGGCAACTCATACAGGGATGGCACTTCAGAATCTAGAGATGCAGATTGCCCAGGTTGCAAAGCAACTAAATGAGCCTCCCCCAGAGACTCTCCCAGTTGATACCGAGAACGACCCTCAGAACCAATGCAATGCCACAACAACTAGAAGCAGTGGGGTGTTGGGATATGACTGGGGTGTAACTAGTTCTCAGGGAGTTGAGGAAGAACTACCACATGTTGAGGAAGAACAACCGGAGGAAAATGAATTGGCAAGTGACATGGCCCCGGAACAACCACATGACGAGGAAGAGCAACCAGAGGAAGAGGAGTTGGCAAGGGACAAGGCACCGGAGCAAGGGGGTAGAGAACAAAATGAAGAAAAAGTGGCAGAGGATTTCACCATGCTTGCCAAGCAACCTGATTTTGATTGGCGCGAGGCGAGAATTAAAATTGGCGCGCTTTCAATTTAAACTCTCGCGAGGCGAAAGTCTGTTCGCGGGGCGAGTCTTCAATTCTGGGCTGTGACCTTCATCACGGCTGGGCCGTGATGGTCTCTGACTTCCAAGTCTTCATTCTCTCGCGAGGCGAGCTTCCTCTTCGCGGGGCGAGTCTTCCAACCTTAAACTGCCACGGGTGTGGTATTCATCACGGCTTGGCCGTGATGGTCTCTATCTTGCAGGTTTTCATGAGCTCGCGAGGCGAGACACATCTCGCGTGGCGAGACTGAAGTGATGACTTTTGCGGCTTTGTTGACTTTCAGGCTCGTGGGGCGAGCATATACTCGCGAGGCGAGTGTCCCCAGACTTGCAATTTCCACTGCTTTTCGACTTTCCTTGACTCCCGGAGCTTCACTTATTTAACCTGAAACAACAAAAGCACCCACAAGCGTAATTCTATTCAAAATAACCTAAAAACTACACAAAAGACGCAAAACGAGTCAAAGTCCAACTTAGGAACAAAACAAGGCAAATTTGGGCGAAAACGAGAGTGAACTCGAATAATTTGGCACATAAACCCTAGTTCATCTAGTCATAAAACTAGATAAGCCATAGGCTTATCAAAATACCCCAAACTTAAACCTTGCTTGTCCCCAAGCAAGCTTAAAACTCAAAAACGACTCAAGACTTGGCAAGCCTAAAGGAATCAATCGATTTCGCACAAATTTAATGCAATCAAAACAGTTTTTCTCTAATGATCTCCCCCCTACATCAATGTAATCCCCACATTCATTTACTTTAACCCATTGAGAACTTCATCATTCATGCAATCATTAGTCTAAGTTGAGGATCAGGGATACACACAAAGGAAGATCACCTATCTCAAATAATTGCCTTCCTTACAAGGGCATTTAAAATTTCACTCATTCGCTCCAGTTTGTCAAGGTTATCAACTTTTCACTCAATTTCACATATCAAGAGCACTTCCCATGAATTTGATTTTCATCTCAAAAATGGTTCCCACGAAAACATGCATGCAACATCAGAAGGTCTTTTAAAGGTTGTAATGGGGCCTGGCTGAGGGTAGGATAATGAAGGATATTTAGGCTTAAGTCCCTAGGAACCAAGAGAGCATGAGCATTTTACACATTTTCCACTCAAATTCCTTTTTCCATTTTTCTTTTTGTCTCGGGTGACTACGGCCTTTTTTTTTCCTTGCTCATTTTTTTTTCTTCTTTTTTGCCCCTTTTCCTTTGGCAATTTATTTTGAATATATATATATATATATATATATATATATATATATTTTTTATTGCCTTGGGTTTCAACCTCTATTTTTCTTTTTCTCACCCCAAAATGTCATACCTCCTTGTAGCCACCCCAAACTTAGTTTCTCACAACCTTTTTCTTGCTCATTTCCATGCTCTCCTAATCCTAAGATTGGGTTAACATGGTTTTTCAGATTTTGGCTTGTGATATAGGGTCATCAAGAAACAATAGGCCTCAAGGCTCAATGTGGCTAACTAGGGAACATGCATGAGGGATGGTTCATTTTAGGCCAAGTAGTTAATTCAAAGAAAATTGCCTAAATCATTTGAAGCAACACATAAACATGCAAACCATATAGAGATTCAAGCAAATTCGGGAAAGTGCAACTTAACAGTGATTCACACATTCAAAAACAGAGTTGGAGGCTCAAATCCTCACCTGGACATTTTGCAAATTGTTTGACCGAGATACGATTCCTAGTGTGTGCACCCCCTCACCCCAAACTTATCATAAATCAAGTAATCACAACAAAGTTCTCAAAGTTCAGTTTTCAATTTTTAAGTGAGGATCAATTTTTCTAATTTCAGAACTTAGGGGGAGATTATCAATGGTCAAATAATTTCATGCAATCAATTTATGCTCAATTGAATTAAAACCTAACAAGCTTGCCGACACGACATTTCATACAAAAACTCTTGATCTTCTCAAATTATTCAAGAGTGACAAAAAAAAAACAAAGACACAAACAAAACAAAACAAAACAAAACAGAAGTTAGGAAAAAAGAGGGATACCTAGCTTGGGTTGCCTCCCAAGAAGCGCTTGTTTAACGTCCCGAGCTTGACTTATTAAGAAGCATCCACCTGGATCCCATAGTCTGTGGTACAACGGCCAAGGGACGCTCATCATATGAAATCCTCCACCCGGATCAAATGGTTTGTGAAGTGGCCCTTGTAGGAGCAATACGACTCTATCCATACTTCCACCAAGCCCGAGTGTGAAAACTCCAGTGACCTCTTCAATTATGAACTCACTTCCTCTCGGGCCAAATGGTGTCTTCACGAGGAAGTGTGCCAGACAAGTGGGAGGGTCTATCTTACCCGTGTCCACACATGCATGCAAGCCAACATATTTATTTAACGCATCAAAATCAGGTTGCTTAGCAAGCATGGTGAAATCCTCTGCCACTTTATCTTCATTTTGTTCTCCACCTCCTTGCTCCATTGCCTTGTCCATTGCCAACTCCTCTTCTTGGTTGCTCTTCCTCATCATGTGGTTGTTAGGGCCATGTCACTTGCCAATTCCCTCTTCCTCAGGTTGTTCTTCCTCAACAGTGGGGCGTTCTTCCTCCAACTCCCGAGAACTAGTTGCATCCCGAGTTAGATCCCAACACCCCCCACTTCCTCGTTGTTGTGGCGTCGTATTGGCTCTTAGGGTGGTTCTCGGTATCCACGGGAAAGTGACTGGGAGAGCCATCAGTCAAAGCCCTCACGAGATTAGTCAACTTGTCAATTGGCTGTGCTTGTATTGATTGCAAATTTCTCAAGCTGCCGCATTCATCTTCTCGAGCCAACTCCCGGTGGTGCGGGGGTTGCCATTTGAGGTTGTGGTTGCCGAGGCTAGACCACCGCCATCATTACTCCAAGTGAAATCGGATGGTCTCTACTCATATCACCCCAATCACGATTCGACTTTGATAGTTGTTAGGGGCGCATTGTCATTATGCCATGGTTCCACATATACTTGAGGGAAGTAGAACGGACAACTCCAAGTGTCATGGTTCCCATCGCAATATTCGCAACCCGGAAGCATTCCTTCGTATACCTCGCATACAAATCAAGGCAAGACCAAGTGGAATCAAAGAAGTAGAGAGATAGTAGAAAATAAAAAGAAAATAATAAAAATAAAAATAAAAATAAGAACAAAAATAACTTAACCAAATAATCAAACTCCCTAAAATCGAGAAAAATTGGTTGTGCCAATCCCGCAACAGCGCCAAAAACTTGTTGTGACTCTAGGCAAGTGTACCGGTCGCCGCAAGTAATAAAAATAACACGTAGTATAATCGAGGAGGTGAACTCAAGGATTGGGATACCAATTCGAGCTAATCGCCGGGAAGTCGGATACGTTGGGTCAAGTTCCGAGGAAGAGTGTAGAGAGAGAAGATTAATGGCGAAATTAATTAACGATCTAATTAAATAATTAACTAAAAATATGAAAAGTAAAATGTCCAAGGTCACAAATCCACCTTACCCAACATGTACACCCAAGTGATGATGAATTCCCCCCTAAGTTCAATTGAATGTCAACCGGGACCCCTAAATTCTCCTAAATCCACTCTCGTGCTCATTAGGGCGTATTGGACGATTGGATTAATGACTTACTAGGTCTCATAATCCTAATCTCGACTGTTAATTCTTGTTCCCATATGGTTGCAATTCGATCTCCTACTTCACTGCGTGCAATATTCGATCGATGATCGTAATTCAAGTTCTAAGCGCGAATGCTGACTAAGCCTCATCACGTTAACAAGTCAATCACGCCATATAATCGACACAATGAAACGGAATTAGAAAACAAGAATTGAATTAAAGGA
>JAUPTC010003865.1:0-11619 GCA_030762895.1 Sophora flavescens
GTTTTTCTCCTTTAATTCAATTCTTGTTTTCTAATTCTGATTTGATTGTGTTAATCATATGTGTTGCGTGATTGACTTGTTAACGTGATGAGGCTTAGTCAGCGATTCGCGTTTAGGACTTGAATTAGGATCATCGATCGAATATTGCACGAGTGAGTAGGAGATCGGTGCAACCATATAGGGAACAAGAATTAATGAGAATTCGAGATTAGGATTATGAGACCTAGTAAGTAATTAATCCAATCGTCGAATACGTCCTAATGAGCACGAGAGTGGATTTAGGAGAATTTAGGGGTCCCGGTTGACATTGTAATTGAACCTAGGGAGGAATTCATCATCACTTGGGTGTACATATTGGGTAGGTGGATTTGTGACCTTGGACATTTTAGTTTTCTGATTTTTAGTTAATTAGTTTATTTAGACTTGTTAATTGAATTTCGATATTAATCTTCTCTCTCTCAACCACCTTCTGTAACTTGACCGAACGTATCTGACTTCCCGCGGATTAGTCGAATTGGTATCCCAATCCTTGAGTTCGACCTCGGTAATTACTTACCGTGTTATTTTTATTACTTGCGACGACCCGGTACACTTGCCGGAGTCACAACAAGTTTTTGGCGCCGTTGCCGGGGATTGGCACAACCAATTTTTCTGATTTTAAGGGAGTCTGATTATTTGGTTAAGTTATTTTTGTTCTTATTTATTTTATTTTTTATTTTCTTTTTATTTTCTACTATCTCTCTACTTCTTTGATTCCACTTGGTCTTGCCGTGTTTTGTATGCGAGGTACACGAAGGAATGCTTCCGGGTTGCGAATATTGTGATGGGAACCATGACACTTGGAGTTGTCCGTTCTACTTCCCTCAAGTATATGTGGAACCATGGCATAATGACAGCGTGCCCCAGAACAACTATTAGAGTCGAGAATCGGTATTGGGGTGATATGAGTAGAGACCATCCGGATTTCACTTGGAGTAATGATGGCGGTGGTCTAGCCTGGCAGCCACAACCTCAACAAAATTGGCAACAACAACCTCAACAGAATTGGCAGCCACAACCTTGGGAGTTGGCTCTTGAGAGGGCAAATGCGGCGATGGATAAGTTGGCGAGTTCTATGGAGACATCATTTGAGAAGGCAAATGCGGCATTAGAGAAGTTGGGTCAGCTCGCAAAGCAACTAAATGAGTGTCCCCCAGAGACTCTCCCAGTTGATACCGAGAAGCGACCCTAAGAACCAATGCAATGCCACAACAACTAGAAGCGGTGGGGTGTTGGGATATGGACCAGGATGTGACTAGTTCTCAGGGAGTTGAGGAAGAACTGCCACATGTTGAGGAAGAGCAACCTAAGGAAGAGGAGTTGGCAAAGGACAAGGCAATGGAGCAAGGGGGTAGAGATCAAAATGCGGATAAAGTGGTAGAGGATTCCACCATGTTTGCCAAGCAACCTGAAATTAATGCATTGGATAACTATGTTGGCTTGCATGCATGTGTGGACATTGGTAAGTTGGTCCCTCCCATTTGTCTGGCACACTTCCTCGTGAAGACACCATTTGACCCGAGAGGAAGTGAATTCATAATTACAAAGGTCAATGGAGTTTTCACACGCGGGCCAGATGGAATCATGGATAGAGTCGTATTGCTCCTGCGAGGGCCACTTCATAAACCATGGGATCCGGGTGGAGGATCTCACATGATGAGCGTCTCTTGGCCCTTGTTTCACAGGCTTTGGGATCCAGGTGGATGCTTCTTAATAAGTCAAGCTCGGGACGTTAAACAAGCGCTTCTTGGGAGGCAACCCAAGTTAGGTATTCCTCTTTTCTCCTAACTTTTGTTTTGTTTTTATTTTTGTTTTTGTTTTGTTTGTCACTCTTGAATAATTTGAGAAGATCAAGAGTTTTTGTATGAATTGTCGTGTCGGCAAGCTTGTTGGATGTTAATTGAATTTAGCATAGATTAATTGCATGAATTATTTGACCATTGATGATTTCCCCCTAGGCTCTGAAAATAGAAAAGTTTAACCCCACTTAAAAATTGAAAACTGAACTTTGAGAATTTTATTGTGATTACTTGATTTATGATAAGTTTGGGGTGAGGGGGTGCACACACTAGGAATCGTATCTCGGTCAAACAATTTGCAAAATGTCCAGGTGAGGATTTGAGCCTCCAACTCTGTTTTTGAATGTGTGAATCACTGTTAAGTTGCACTTTCCCGAATTTGCTTGAATCTCTATATGGTTTGCATGTTTATGTGTTGCATCAAATGATTTAGGCAATTTTCTTTGAATTAACTACTTGGCCTAAAATGAACCATCCCTCATGCATGTTCCCTAGTTAGCCAAATTGAGCCCAATTGACCTATTGTTTCTTGATGACCCTACATTACGAGCCAAAATCTGAAAAACCATGTTAACCCAATCTTAGGATTAGGAGAGCATGGAAATGAGCAAGAGAAAGGTTGTGAGAAACTAAGTTTGGGGTGGCTACAAGGAGGTATGTCATTTTGGGGTGAGAAAAAGAAAAACAAAGGTTGAAACCCAAGGCAAAAAAAAAAAAAAATTGCCAAAGGAAAAGGGGCAGAACAAAAAGATTAGCAAGGAAAAGGCTGTAGTCACCCGAGCCCAAATGAAAAATGGAAAAAGGAATTTGAGTGGAAAAAGTGCCAAAATGCTCATGCTCTCTTAGTTCCTAGGGACTTAAGCCTAAATATCCTTCATTATCCTACCCTGAGCCAGGCCCCATTACAACCTTTAAAAGACCTTCTGATGTTGCATACATGTTTTCGTGGGAACTACTTTTGAGATGAAAATCAAATTCATGGGAAGTGCTCTTGATATGTGAAATTGAGTGAAAAGTTGATAACCTTGACAAACTTGAGCGGATGAGTGAAATACTAAATGCCCTTGTGAGGAAGGCAATTGTTTGAAATTGGTGATCTTCCTTTTTGTGTGTGACCCTGACCCTCAACTTAGACTAATGATTGCATGAATGATGAAGTTCTCAAAAGTTTAAAGTAGATGAATGTGGAGATTACATTGATGTAGGGGGGAGATCATTGGAGAAAAACTGTTTTGATTGCATTAAATTTGTGCGAAATCGATTGATTCCTTTAGGCTTGCCAAGTCTTGAGTCGTTTTTGAGTTTTAAGCTTGCTTGGGGACAAGCAAGGGTTAAGTTTGGGGTATTTGATAAGCCTCTGGCTTATCTAGTTTTATGACTAGATGAACTAGGGTTTATGTGCCAATTTATTCGAGTTCACTCTCGTTTTCGCCCAAATTTGCCTTGTTTTGTTCCTAAGTTGGACTTTGACTCGTTTTGCGTCTTTTGTGTAGTTTTTAGGTTATTTTGAATAGAATTACGCTTGTGGGTGCTTTTGTTGTTTCGGGTTAAATAAGTGAAGCTCCGGGAGTCAAGGAAAGTCGAAAAGCAGTGGAAATTGCAAGTCTGGAGACACTCGCCTCGCGAGTGTATGCTCGCCCCGCGAGCCTGAAAGTCAACAAAGCAGCAAAAGTCATCACTTCAGTCTCGCCACGCGAGAGGTGTCTCGCCTCGCGAGATCATGAGGACCTGCAAGACAGAGACCATCACGGCCAAGCCGTGATGAATACCACGCCCGTGGCAGTTTAAGGTTTGAAGACTCGCCCCGCGAGAGGAAGCTCGCCTCGCGAGAGAATGAAGACTTGGAAGTCAGAGACCATCACGGCCCAGCCGTGATGAAGGTCACAGCCTAGAATTGAAGACTCGCCCCGCGAACACACTTTCGCCTCGCGAGAGTTTAAATTGAAAGCGCGCCAATTTTAATTCTCGCCTCGCGAGAGGCTGATCGCCTCGCGAGTGAGCGCAGATCAGGATTCCTATTTAAAGGCTGTTGCAGATCAATTGAGATCCATCTTTAGGAGGCAGTTTTCCACTTAGGTTAGGGCAGTAGTTACGAATCCTTATTTCTCCTTGGAGCTGCGTCTCCTTTTCTGGTTTCTTTTTATTTTACGATGGCGATTATGTCCGATCGCTTGTCTATGAGCATGAGGAACTAATCCCCGTCGTCCGAGGGAACGATGAAGCCACCCAGGGCGATGTAAATCCGATATGATATATGTTTTTCTCCTTTAATTCAATTCTTGTTTTCTAATTCTGATTTGATTGTGTTAATCATATGTGTTGCGTGATTGACTTGTTAACGTGATGAGGCTTAGTCAGCGATTCGCGTTTAGGACTTGAATTAGGATCATCGATCGAATATTGCACGAGAGTGAGTAGGAGATCGGTGCAACCATATAGGGAACAAGAATTAACAGAATTCGAGATTAGGATTATGAGACCTAGTAAGTAATTAATCCAATCGTCGAATACGTCCTAATGAGCACGAGAGTGGATTTAGGAGAATTTAGGGGTCCCGGTTGACATTGTAATTGAACCTAGGGAGGAATTCATCATCACTTGGGTGTACATATTGGGTAGGTGGATTTGTGACCTTGGACATTTTAGTTTTCTGATTTTTAGTTAATTAGTTTATTTAGACTTGTTAATTGAATTTCGATATTAATCTTCTCTCTCTCAACCACCTTCTGTAACTTGACCGAACGTATCTGACTTCCCGCGGATTAGTCGAATTGGTATCCCAATCCTTGAGTTCGACCTCGGTAATTACTTACCGTGTTATTTTTATTACTTGCGACGACCCGGTACACTTGCCGGAGTCACAACAAGTTTTTGGCGCCGTTGCCGGGGATTGGCACAACCAATTTTTCTGATTTTAAGGGAGTCTGATTATTTGGTTAAGTTATTTTTGTTCTTATTATTTTTTTTTTATTATTTTCTTTTTATTTTCTACTATCTCTCTACTTCTTTGATTCCACTTGGTCTTGCCGTGTTTTGTATGCGAGGTACACGAAGGAATGCTTCCGGGTTGCGAATATTGTGATGGGAACCATGACACTTGGAGTTGTCCGTTCTACTTCCCTCAAGTATATGTGGAACCATGGCATAATGACAGCGTGCCCCAGAACAACTATTAGAGTCAGAATCAGTATTGGGGTGATATGAGTAGAGACCATCCGGATTTCACTTGGAGTAATGATGGCGGTGGTCTAGCCTGGCAGCCACAACCTCAACAAAATTGGCAACAACAACCTCAACAGAATTGGCAGCCACAACCTTGGGAGTTGGCTCTTGAGAGGGCAAATGCGGCAATGGATAAGTTGGCGAGTTCTATGGAGACATCATTTGAGAAGGCAAATGCGGCATTAGAGAAGTTGGGTCAGCTCGCAAAGCAACTAAATGAGTGTCCCCCAGAGAATATCCCATTTTATACCGAGAACGACACTAAGAACCAATGAAATTCCACAAAAAGTAGAAGCAGTGGGGTGTTGGGATATGACTGGGATGTGACTAGTTCTCAGGGAGTTGAGGAAGAACTGCCACATGTTGAGGAAGAGCAACCTAAGGAAGAGGAGTTGGCAAAGGACAAGGCAATGGAGCAAGGGGGTAGAGATCAAAATGCGGATAAAGTGGTAGAGGATTCCACCATGTTTGCCAAGCAACCTGAAATTAATGCATTGGATAACTATGTTGGCTTGCATGCATGTGTGGACATTGGTAAGTTGGTCCCTCCCATTTTCTCCGGCACACTTCCTCGTGAAGACACCATTTGACCCGAGAGGAAGTGAATTCATAATTACAAAGGTCAATGGAGTTTTCACACGCGGGCGGATGGAATCATGGATAGAGTCGTATTGCTCCTGCGAGGCCACTTCATAAACCATGGGATCCGGGTGGAGGATCTCACATGATGAGCGTCTCTTGGCCCTTGTTTCACAGGCTTTGGGATCCAGGTGGATGCTTCTTAATAAGTCAAGCTCGGGACGTTAAACAAGCGCTTCTTGGGAGGCAACCCAAGTTAGGTATTCCTCTTTTCTCCTAACTTTTGTTTTGTTTTTATTTTTGTTTTTGTTTTGTTTGTCACTCTTGAATAATTTGAGAAGATCAAGAGTTTTTGTATGAATTGTCGTGTCGGCAAGCTTGTTGGATGTTAATTGAATTTAGCATAGATTAATTGCATGAATTATTTGACCATTGATGATTTCCCCCTAGGCTCTGAAAATAGAAAAGTTTAACCCCACTTAAAAATTGAAAACTGAACTTTGAGAATTTTATTGTGATTACTTGATTTATGATAAGTTTGGGGTGAGGGGGTGCACACACTAGGAATCGTATCTCGGTCAAACAATTTGCAAAATGTCCAGGTGAGGATTTGAGCCTCCAACTCTGTTTTTGAATGTGTGAATCACTGTTAAGTTGCACTTTCCCGAATTTGCTTGAATCTCTATATGGTTTGCATGTTTATGTGTTGCATCAAATGATTTAGGCAATTTTCTTTGAATTAACTACTTGGCCTAAAATGAACCATCCCTCATGCATGTTCCCTAGTTAGCCAAATTGAGCCCAATTGACCTATTGTTTCTTGATGACCCTACATTACGAGCCAAAATCTGAAAAACCATGTTAACCCAATCTTAGGATTAGGAGAGCATGGAAATGAGCAAGAGAAAGGTTGTGAGAAACTAAGTTTGGGGTGGCTACAAGGAGGTATGTCATTTTGGGGTGAGAAAAAGAAAAACAAAGGTTGAAACCCAAGGCAAAAAAAAAAAATTGCCAAAGGAAAAGGGGCAGAACAAAAAGATTAGCAAGGAAAAGGCTGTAGTCACCCGAGCCCAAATGAAAAATGGAAAAAGGAATTTGAGTGGAAAAAGTGCCAAAATGCTCATGCTCTCTTAGTTCCTAGGGACTTAAGCCTAAATATCCTTCATTATCCTACCCTGAGCCAGGCCCCATTACAACCTTTAAAAGACCTTCTGATGTTGCATACATGTTTTCGTGGGAACTACTTTTGAGATGAAAATCAAATTCATGGGAAGTGCTCTTGATATGTGAAATTGAGTGAAAAGTTGATAACCTTGACAAACTTGAGCGGATGAGTGAAATACTAAATGCCCTTGTGAGGAAGGCAATTGTTTGAAATTGGTGATCTTCCTTTTTGTGTGTGACCCTGACCCTGAACTTAGACTAATGATTGCATGAATGATGAAGTTCTCAAAAGTTTAAAGTAGATGAATGTGGGGATTACATTGATGTAGGGGGGAGATCATTGGAGAAAAACTGTTTTGATTGCATTAAATTTGTGCGAAATCGATTGATTCCTTTAGGCTTGCCAAGTCTTGAGTCGTTTTTGAGTTTTAAGCTTGCTTGGGGACAAGCAAGGTTTAAGTTTGGGGTATTTGATAAGCCTCTGGCTTATCTAGTTTTATGACTAGATGAACTAGGGTTTATGTGCCAATTTATTCGAGTTCACTCTCGTTTTCGCCCAAATTTGCCTTGTTTTGTTCCTAAGTTGGACTTTGACTCGTTTTGCGTCTTTTGTGTAGTTTTTAGGTTATTTTGAATAGAATTACGCTTGTGGGTGCTTTTGTTGTTTCAGGTTAAATAAGTGAAGCTCCGGGAGTCAAGGAAAGTCGAAAAGCAGTGGAAATTGCAAGTCTGGAGACACTCGCCTCGCGAGTGTATGATCGCCCCGCGAGCCTGAAAGTCAACAAAGCAGCAAAAGTCATCACTTCAGTCTCGCCACGCGAGAGGTGTCTCGCCTCGCGAGATCATGAGGACCTGCAAGACAGAGACCATCACGGCCAAGCCGTGATGAATACCACGCCCGTGGCAGTTTAAGGTTTGAAGACTCGCCCCGCGAGAGGAAGCTCGCCTCGCGAGAGAATGAAGACTTGGAAGTCAGAGACCATCACGGCCCAGCCGTGATGAAGGTCACAGCCTAGAATTGAAGACTCGCCCCGCGAACACACTTTCGCCTCGCGAGAGTTTAAATTGAAAGCGCGCCAATTTTAATTCTCGCCTCGCGAGAGGCTGATCGCCTCGCGAGTGAGCGCAGATCAGGATTCCTATTTAAAGGCTGTTGCAGATCAATTGAGATCCATCTTTAGGAGGCAGTTTTCCACTTAGGTTAGGGCAGTAGTTACGAATCCTTATTTCTCCTTGGAGCTGCGTCTCCTTTTCTGGTTTCTTTTTATTTTACGATGGCGATTATGTCCGATCGCTTGTCTATGAGCATGAGGAACTAATCCCCGTCGTCCGAGGGAACGATGAAGCCACCCAGGGCGATGTAAATCCGATATGATATATGTTTTTCTCCTTTAATTCAATTCTTGTTTTCTAATTCTGATTTGATTGTGTTAATCATATGTGTTGCGTGATTGACTTGTTAACGTGATGAGGCTTAGTCAGCGATTCGCGTTTAGGACTTGAATTAGGATCATCGATCGAATATTGCACGAGAGTGAGTAGGAGATCGGTGCAACCATATAGGGAACAAGAATTACCATGAATTCGAGATTAGGATTATGAGACCTAGTAAGTAATTAATCCAATCGTCGAATACGTCCTAATGAGCACGAGAGTGGATTTAGGAGAATTTAGGGGTCCCGGTTGACATTGTAATTGAACCTAGGGAGGAATTCATCATCACTTGGGTGTACATATTGGGTAGGTGGATTTGTGACCTTGGACATTTTAGTTTTCTGATTTTTAGTTAATTAGTTTATTTAGACTTGTTAATTGAATTTCGATATTAATCTTCTCTCTCTCATCCAGCTTCTGGAACTTGACCGAACTTATCTGACTTCCCGCGGCTTAGTCGAATTTGTATCCCAATCCTTGAGTACGACCTCGGTAATTACTTACCTTGAGATGTTTATTACTTGCGAAGCAACGGTACACTTGCCGGAGTCACAACAAGTTTTTGGCGCCGTTGCCGGGGATTGGCACAACCAATTTTTCTGATTTTAAGGGAGTCTGATTATTTGGTTAAGTTATTTTTGTTCTTATTTATTTTATTTTTTATTTTCTTTTTATTTTCTACTATCTCTCTACTTCTTTGATTCCACTTGGTCTTGCCGTGTTTTGTATGCGAGGTACACGAAGGAATGCTTCCGGGTTGCGAATATTGTGATGGGAACCATGACACTTGGAGTTGTCCGTTCTACTTCCCTCAAGTATATGTGGAACCATGGCATAATGACAGCGTGCCCCAGAACAACTATTAGAGTCAGAATCAGTATTGGGGTGATATGAGTAGAGACCATCCGGATTTCACTTGGAGTAATGATGGCGGTGGTCTAGCCTGGCAGCCACAACCTCAACAAAATTGGCAACAACAACCTCAACAGAATTGGCAGCCACAACCTTGGGAGTTGGCTCTTGAGAGGGCAAATGCGGCGATGGATAAGTTGGCGAGTTCTATGGAGACATCATTTGAGAAGGCAAATGCGGCATTAGAGAAGTTGGGTCAGCTCGCAAAGCAACTAAATGAGTGTCCCCCAGAGACTCTCCCAGTTGATACCGAGAACGACCCTAAGAACCAATGCAATGCCACAACAACTAGAAGCAGTGGGGTGTTGGGATATGACTGGGATGTGACTAGTTCTCAGGGAGTTGAGGAAGAACTGCCACATGTTGAGGAAGAGCAACCTAAGGAAGAGGAGTTGGCAAAGGACAAGGCAATGGAGCAAGGGGGTAGAGATCAAAATGCGGATAAAGTGGTAGAGGATTCCACCATGTTTGCCAAGCAACCTGAAATTAATGCATTGGATAACTATGTTGGCTTGCATGCATGTGTGGACATTGGTAAGTTGGTCCCTCCCATTTATGCAGCACACTTCCTCGTGAAGACACCATTTGACCCGAGAGGAAGTGAATTCATAATTACAAAGGTCAATGGAGTTTTCACACGCGGGCCAGATGGAATCATGGATAGAGTCGTATTGCTCCTGCGAGGGCCACTTCATAAACCATGGGATCCGGGTGGAGGATCTCACATGATGAGCGTCTCTTGGCCCTTGTTTCACAGGCTTTGGGATCCAGGTGGATGCTTCTTAATAAGTCAAGCTCGGGACGTTAAACAAGCGCTTCTTGGGAGGCAACCCAAGTTAGGTATTCCTCTTTTCTCCTAACTTTTGTTTTGTTTTTATTTTTGTTTTTGTTTTGTTTGTCACTCTTGAATAATTTGAGAAGATCAAGAGTTTTTGTATGAATTGTCGTGTCGGCAAGCTTGTTGGATGTTAATTGAATTTAGCATAGATTAATTGCATGAATTATTTGACCATTGATGATTTCCCCCTAGGCTCTGAAAATAGAAAAGTTTAACCCCACTTAAAAATTGAAAACTGAACTTTGAGAATTTTATTGTGATTACTTGATTTATGATAAGTTTGGGGTGAGGGGGTGCACACACTAGGAATCGTATCTCGGTCAAACAATTTGCAAAATGTCCAGGTGAGGATTTGAGCCTCCAACTCTGTTTTTGAATGTGTGAATCACTGTTAAGTTGCACTTTCCCGAATTTGCTTGAATCTCTATATGGTTTGCATGTTTATGTGTTGCATCAAATGATTTAGGCAATTTTCTTTGAATTAACTACTTGGCCTAAAATGAACCATCCCTCATGCATGTTCCCTAGTTAGCCAAATTGAGCCCAATTGACCTATTGTTTCTTGATGACCCTACATTACGAGCCAAAATCTGAAAAACCATGTTAACCCAATCTTAGGATTAGGAGAGCATGGAAATGAGCAAGAGAAAGGTTGTGAGAAACTAAGTTTGGGGTGGCTACAAGGAGGTATGTCATTTTGGGGTGAGAAAAAGAAAAACAAAGGTTGAAACCCAAGGCAAAAAAAAAAAAAATTGCCAAAGGAAAAGGGGCCGTACCAAAAGATTATGAAGGGAAAGGCTGGAGTCACCCGAGCCCAAATGAAAAATGGAAAAAGGAATTTGAGTGGAAAAAGTGCCAAAATGCTCATGCTCTCTTAGTTCCTAGGGACTTAAGCCTAAATATCCTTCATTATCCTACCCTGAGCCAGGCCCCATTACAACCTTTAAAAGACCTTCTGATGTTGCATACATGTTTTCGTGGGAACTACTTTTGAGATGAAAATCAAATTCATGGGAAGTGCTCTTGATATGTGAAATTGAGTGAAAAGTTGATAACCTTGACAAACTTGAGCGGATGAGTGAAATACTAAATGCCCTTGTGAGGAAGGCAATTGTTTGAAATTGGTGATCTTCCTTTTTGTGTGTGACCCTGACCCTCAACTTAGACTAATGATTGCATGAATGATGAAGTTCTCAAAAGTTTAAAGTAGATGAATGTGGAGATTACATTGATGTAGGGGGGAGATCATTGGAGAAAAACTGTTTTGATTGCATTAAATTTGTGCGAAATCGATTGATTCCTTTAGGCTTGCCAAGTCTTGAGTCATTTTTGAGTTTTAAGCTTGCTTGGGGACAAGCAAGGTTTAAGTTTGGGGTATTTGATAAGCCTCTGGCTTATCTAGTTTTATGACTAGATGAACTAGGGTTTATGTGCCAATTTATTCGAGTTCACTCTCGTTTTCGCCCAAATTTGCCTTGTTTTGTTCCAAAGTTGGACTTTGACTCGTTTTGCGTCTTTTGTGTAGTTTTTAGGTTATTTTGAATAGAATTACGCTTGTGGGTGCTTTTGTTGTTTCAGGTTAAATAAGTGAAGCTCCGGGAGTCAAGGAAAGTCGAAAAGCAATGGAAATTG
>JAUPTC010003866.1:0-11610 GCA_030762895.1 Sophora flavescens
GATTCTTTTAACAGTCAGTAAAGGTGATTGATTTTAGTGAGCCACTTTTAACGTCGATTCTTTACAAGCGGCGTTAAAAGTGAACCCAACTATCGGTTCTTTTAACAACTGAGTAAAAGGGGTGGTATTGATTTTTGTAGAGCCACTCTCAACGTCAGTTCTTTAAACAAATGGCGTTAAAAGTGAACACTTTAACTCGGTTCTTTCAGTTGAAGTAAAGGTGATTGATTTTCTTGAAGCCACTTTCAACGTGATTCTTTAAACAAGCGGCGTAAAAGTGAACTTTCTTACAATTCTTTTAAAGTAAAAGGTGATTGATTTTTCTAGTGACCTTTGCGTGAGTTCTTTAAACAGCGGCGTTAAAAGTGCCTTAACAGTTCTTAACCAAGTAAAAGGTGATTGATTTTTAGTGAGTCACTTTACGTCAGTTCTTTAAACAGCGGCGTTAAAAGTGAACCTTTTAACAGTTCTTTTAGCACCCAAGTAAGGTGATTGATTTTCTAGTGAGCCACTTTAGCGTCGTTCTTTAAACAACCAGCGTAAAAGGTGAACCTTTAACTGATTCTTTTATAAAAGTATAAAGGTGATTGATTTTCTAGTGAGCCATTTTTAAACGTCAATTCTTTAAACAAGCGGCGTTAAAAGTGAACCTTTTAACTAGTTCTTTTAACATCAAAGTAAAAGGTGATTGATTTTCTAGTGAGCCACTTTTAGCGTCGATTCTTTAAAGACCGCGTTAAAAGTGAACCTTTAACCTTCTTTTAACGCAAGTAAAAGGTGATTGATTTTTGTGACACCACGCCAGGATTTAGGTGTGTTCTTTAACGCCAGCGTTAAAGAAGTGAATTACTAACCGATTCCTTTCGCAGTAACAACTGAAGTAAAGGTGATTGATTTTAAGTGAGCCACTTTACACCGATTCTTTAAACAATGGCGTTAAAAGTGAACCTTTTAACTTCGATTCTTTTTAACCGAAGTAAAAGGTGATTGATTTTCTAGTGAGCCACTTTTAGCGTCAGTTCTTTAAACAAGCGGCGTTAAAAGTGAACCTTTAACCAGTTCTTTTAACAACGAAGTAAAGGTGATTGATTTTTATGTGAGCCACTTTTCGTCGATTCTTTAAACAAGCGGCGTTAAAAGTGAACCTTTTAACTCAGTTCTTTTAACAACTAGAAGTAAAAGGTGATTGATTTTTTAGTGAGCCACTTTTAGCGTCAGTTCTTTAAACAGCGGCGTTAAAAGTGAACCTTTTAACCAGTTCTTTAACAAGCGAAGTAAAAGGTGATTGATTTTTATGAGCCACTTAACGTCAGTTCTTTAAACAACGGCGTTAAAAGTGAACCTTTAACCAGTTCTTTTAACAACTAAAGTAAAGGTGATTGATTTTTAGTGAGCCACTTTAGCGTCAGTTCTTTAAACAAGCCGGCGTTAAAAGTGAACCTTTTAACTCAGTTCTTTTAACAAGCGAAGTAAAAGGTGATTGATTTTCTAGTGAGCCGCATAGGGTTAACCACTCAACGTCAGTTCTTTAAACAAGTGGCGTTAAAAGTGAACCTTTTAACCAGTTCTTTTAACAAGCGAAGTAAAGGTGATTGATTTTTAGTGAGCCACTTTCAGCGTCAGTTCTTTAAACAAGCGGCGTTAAAAGTGAACCTTTAACTCGAGTTCTTTTAACAGAAGTAGGTGAAAAGGTGATTGATTTTTAGTGAGCCACTTTTAACGTCGAGTTCTTTAAACAAGCGGCGTTAAAAGTGAACCTTTTAACCGAGTTCTTTTAACAGCTGAAGTAAAAGGTGATTGATTTTTAGTGAGCCACTTTTAGCGTCGAGTTCTTTAAACAAGCGGCGTTAAAAGTGAACCTTTTAACCCAGTTCTTTTAACAACTGAAGTAAAAGGTGATTGATTTTCTAGTGAGCCACTTTCAACGTCGAGTTCTTTAAACAAGCGGCGTTAAAGTGAACCTTTTAACCAGTTCTTTTAACAGCTGAAGTAAAGGTGATTGATTTTCTAGTGAGCCACTTTTAGCGTCAGTTCTTTAAACAAGCGGCGTTAAAGTGAACCTTTTAACCAGTTCTTTTAACAACTGAAGTAAAAGGTGATTGATTTTTAGTGAGCCACTTTTAACGTCAGTTCTTTAAACAACTGGCGTTAAAAGTGAACCTTTAACTTCAGTTCTTTTAACAAGCTGAAGTAAAAGGTGATTGATTTTTAGTGAGCCACTTTTAGCGTCAGTTCTTTAAACAAGCGGCGTTAAAGTGAACCTCTAACCAGATTCTTTTAACAACTGAAGTAAAAGGTGATTGATTTTTAGTGAGCCACTTTTAGCGTCGAGTTCTTTAAACAAGCGGCGTTAAAAGTGAACCTTTAACCAGTTCTTTTAACAAGCGAAGTAAAGGTGATTGATTTTTTAGTGAGCCACTTTTAGCGTCGGTTCTTTAAACAAGCGGCGTTAAAAGTGAACCTTTAACCAGTTCTTTTAACAAGCTGAAGTAAAGGTGATTGATTTTTTAGTGAGCCACTTTACGTCGAGTTCTTTAAACAAGCGGCGTTAAAAGTGAACCTTTTAACTTCAGTTCTTTTAACGGAAGTAAAAGGTGATTGATTTTTAGTGAGCCACTTTCAACGTCGAGTTCTTTAAACAAGCGGCGTTAAAAGTGAACCTTTTAACCAGTTCTTTTAACAACTGAAGTAAAGGTGATTGATTTTTAGTGAGCCACTTTTAACGTCGGTTCTTTAAAAAGCGGCGTTAAAAGTGAACCTTTAACTTCAGTTCTTTTAACAAGCTGAAGTAAAAGGTGATTGATTTTCTAGTGAGCCACTTTTAACGTCGGTTCTTTAAACAAGCGGCGTTAAAGTGAACCTTTAACTCAGTTCTTTTAACAACCGAAGTAAAGGTGATTGATTTTTTGTGAGCCACTTTTAACGTCGGTTCTTTAAACAAGCGGCGTTAAAAGTGAACCTTTAACTTCAGTTCTTTTAACAAGCGAAGTAAAAGGTGATTGATTTTTTAGTGAGCCACTTTTAGCGTCAGTTCTTTAAACAAGCGGCGTTAAAAGTGAACCTTTTAACTTCAGTTCTTTTAACAACTGAAGTAAAAGGTGATTGATTTTTCTAGTGAGCCACTTTTAGCGTCGAGTTCTTTAAACAAGCGGCGTTAAAAGTGAACCTTTTAACCATTCTTTTAACAAGCTGAAGTAAAAGGTGATTGATTTTTAGTGAGCCACTTTTAGCGTCAGTTCTTTAAGCAAGCGGCGTTAAAAGTGAACCTTTTAACCATTCTTTTAACAACGAAGTAAAGGTGATTGATTTTTAGTGAGCCACTTTCAACGTCGATTCTTTAAACAAGCGGCGTTAAAAGTGAACCCTTTTAACTTCAGTTCTTTTAACAAGCGAAGTAAAAGGTGATTGATTTTTCTAGTGAGCCACTTTTAACGTCAGTTCTTTAAACAAGCGGCGTTAAAAGTGAACCTTTTAACCAGTTCTTTTAACAACGAAGTAAAGGTGATTGATTTTCTAGTGAGCCACTTTTAACGTCAGTTCTTTAAACAAGCCCGGCGTTAAAGTGAACCTTTTAACCGATTCTTTTAACAAGCGAAGTAAAGGGTGATTGATTTTTAGTGAGCCACTTTTACGCGCAGTTCTTTAAACAAGCGGCGTTAAAAGTGAACCTTTTAACCTCAGTTCTTTTAACAAGCTGAAGTAAAGGTGATTGATTTTTAGTGAGCCACTTTTAGCGTCAGTTCTTTAAACAAGCGGCGTTAAAAGTGAACCTTTAACTTCAGTTCTTTTAACAACTGAAGTAAAGGTGATTGATTTTTAGTGAGCCACTTTTAGCGTCAGTTCTTTAAACAAGCGGCGTTAAAAGTGAACCTTTTAACCGATTCTTTTAACAACTGAAGTAAAAGGTGATTGATTTTTAGTGAGCCACTTTTAGCGTCGAGTTCTTTAAACAACGGCGTTAAAAGTGAACCCCTAACTCAGTTCTTTTAACACTGAAGTAAAAGGTGATTGATTTTTAGTGAGCCACTTTCAACGTCAGTTCTTTAAACAAGCGGCGTTAAAAGTGAACCTTTTAACCAGTTCTTTTAACAACTGAAGTAAAGGTGATTGATTTTCTAGTGAGCCACTTTGCGTCAGTTCTTTAAACAAGCGGCGTTAAAAGTGAACCTTTTAACTTCGGTTCTTTTAACAAGCGAAGTAAAAGGTGATTGATTTTCTAGTGAGCCACTTTCGCGTCAGTTCTTTAAACAAGCGGCGTAAAAAGTGAACCTTTTAACTCCAGTTATTTTAACAAAAGAAGTAAAGGTTGATTGATTTTTAGTGAGCCAATTTCAACGTCAGTACTTTAAACAAGCTGGCGTTAAAAGTGAACCTTTAACCGATTCTTTTAACAACTGAAGTAAAGGTGATTGATTTTCTAGTGAGCCACTTTTAGCGTCAGTTCTTTAAACAAGCGGCGTTAAAAGTGAACCTTTTAACCAGTTCTTTTAACAGCTGAAGTAAAAGGTGATTGATTTTTAGTGAGCCACTTTTAGCGTCGAGTTCTTTAAACAAGCTGGCGTTAAAAGTGAACCTTTTAACTTGATTCTTTTAACAACTGAAGTAAAGGTGATTGATTTTTAGTGAGCCACTTTTAACGTCAGTTCTTTAAACAAGCGGCGTTAAAAGTGAACCTTTTAACTTGAGTTCTTTTAACAAGCTGAAGTAAAGGTGATTGATTTTTCTAGTGAGCCACTTTCAACGTCAGTTCTTTAAACAATCGGCGTTAAAGTGAACCTTTTAACTTCAGTTCTTTTAACAAGCTGAAGTAAAAGGTGATTGATTTTTTAGTGAGCCACTTTTAGCGTCAGTTCTTTAAACAGCGGCGTTAAAAGTGAACCTTTCTAACCAGTTCTTTTAACAACGAAGTAAAGGTGATTGATTTTTAGTGAGCCACTTAACGTCGCGAGTTCAATAAACAACTGACGTTAAAAGTGAACCTTTTAACTTCGATTCTTTTAACAACAGAAGTAAAAGGTGATTGATTTTTTAGTGACCCTTTTACGTCAGTTCTTTAAACAACGGCGTTAAAAGTGAACCCTACCCATTCTTTTAACAGCTGAAGTAAAAGGTGATTGATTTTTAGTGAGCCACTTTTAACGTCAGTTCTTTAAACAAGCGGCGTTAAAAGTGAACCTTTAACTCAGTTCTTTTAACCGAAGTAAAAGGTGATTGATTTTCTAGTGAGCCACTTTGCGTCAGTTCTTTAAACAGCGGCGTTAAAAGTGAACCCTCTAACCAGTTCTTTTAACAAGCGAAGTAAAAGGTGATTGATTTTTAGTGAGCCACTTTTCAGCGTCGAGTTCTTTAAACAAGCGGCGTTAAAAGAGAACTTTATAACTTCAGTTCTTTTAACAACTGAAGTAAAGGTGATTGATTTTTTGAGCCACTTTTAGCGTGTTCTTTAACAAGTAGCGGCGTTAAAAGTGAACCTTTTAACTTCAGTTCTTTTAACAACTGAAGTAAAAGGTGATTGATTTTTTTGTGAGCCACTTTTAACGTCAGTTCTTTAAACAACTGACGTTAAAAGTGAACCTTTTAACTTCAGTTCTTTTCACAACTGAAGTAAAAAACTGAAGTAAAGGGTGATTGATTTTCTAGTGAGCCACTTTCAACGTCAGTTCTTTAAACAACTGACGTTAAAAGTGAACCTTTTAACTTCAGTTCTTTTAACAACTGAAGTAAAAGGTAATTGATTTTTTAGTGAGCCACTTTTAACGTCAGTTCTTTAAACAAGCGGCGTTAAAGTGAACCCTTAACTCAGTTCTTTTAACAAGAAGTAAAGGTGATTGATTTTTCCCTTTCCGTCGGTTCTTTAAACAGCGGCGTTAAAAGTGAACCTTTTACTTCAGTTCTTTTAACAACGAAGTAAAGGTGATTGATTTTTAGTGAGCCACTTTTACCGTCAGTTCTTTTAACAAGCGGCGTTAAAAGTGAACCTTTAACCGAGTTCTTTTAACAAGCCGAAGTAAAGGTGATTGATTTTTAGTGAGCCACTTTTTAACGTCAATTCTTTAAACAAGCGGCGTTAAAGTGAACCTAACGTTCTTTTAACAAGCGAAGTAAAAGGTGATTGATTTTTAGTGAGCCACTTTTAGCGTCGGTTCTTTAAACAACTGGCGTTAAAAGTGAACCTTTTAACAGTTCTTTTAACAACTGAAGTAAAGGTGATTGATTTTTAGTGAGCCACTTTTAACGTCAGTTCTTTAAACAACCGGCGTTAAAAGTGAACTTTTTAACTCAGTTCTTTTAACAAGCGAAGTAAAGGTGATTGATTTTCTAGTGAGCCACTTTCAACGTCAGTTCTTTAAGCAAGCGGCGTTAAAAGTGAACCTTTTAACTCAGTTCTTTTTGACTTCTGAGTAAAGGTGTTGATTTTTAGTGAGCACTTCTAGCGTCAGTTCTTTAACAAGCCGGCGTTAAAGTGAACCTTTAACTTCATTCTTTTAACAACTAAAGTAAAAGGTGATTGATTTTTAGTGAGCCACTTTCCAACATCAGTTCTTTAAACAAGCGGCGTTAAAGTGAACCTTTTAACCTCGTTCTTTTAACAAGTGAAGTAGGGTGATTGATTTTTTGTGACCCTTTTGTCGGTTATTTAGAAGCGGCGTTCAAAGTGAACTTTAACTTCAGTTCTTTTAACAAGCGAAGTAAAGGTGATTGATTTTCTGTGAGCCACTTTCACGTCAGTTCTTTAAACAACGGCGTTAAAAGTGAACCTTGTTTAGTTCTTTTAACAAAGGAAGTAAAGGTGATTGATTTCTATTGAGCCACTTTCCAGCGTGATTCTTTAAACAAGCGCCGTTAAAAGTAGACCGCGCGACATCGATTCTTTACAGCAAAGCAAAGTGTTGATTTTCTAGTGAGCCGACGTTTTAAAAAGGGCATTCTTTAAACAAGCGGCGTTAAAAGTAGCCTTTAACACGATTCTTTTAACAAGCCCCAGTAAAAAGCGATTGATTTCTTTTTAACACTTTCACCTAGTTCTTTAACAAGGGCGTTAAAAGTGGCTTTAACTTATTCTTTTAACTACTGAAGTAAGGGTGGACCGATTTTCTAGTAAGAAACCGCCACCGCTTTTTTTGTCGATTATTTAAACAACCGCGCGTTAAAAGTGAACGCGCGCAACGCCAGTTCTTGTAGCGGTGAGGTAAAGGTATTGATTGATTTTCGTGATCACTTTTCGCGTGGTTCTCTAAACAACGCTATCGTTTAAAAGTGAACCTTTCCCGCTCGATTCTTTTAACAAGCGAAGTAAAGGTGATTGATTTTTTCACATTGAGTCAACATGGCGTCGGAGTTCTTTACAAACAAGCTTTGTCGTTAGAAGTGAACCTTTTAATTTGATTCTTTTATTATTTGAAGTAAAAGGTGATTGATTTTCTGATGAGCCACTTTTCCAGCCTCAGTTCTTTAAACAATGCGTTAAAGTGAACCTTTTAACAGGGATTAACGCTGTTGAAGTAAAGATGATTTGATTTTATAGTGAGCCACTTTTTAGCGTCAGTTCTAAACAGCGACGTTAAAAGTAAAGCCCCCAACAACGTTTTTTAACAAGAAGTAAAAAGGTGATTGAGTTTTAGTACCGTCCACTTTAAACGTCTGTTCTTTAAGCAGCCCGAAGTTAAAAGTGTTTCTTTCAACTCAGTTCTTTACAAGCTGAATAAAGTGTGATCTATTTTCTGTGAGCCTTCAGCGACTGTTCTTTAACCAGCGACGTTAAAGTGAACCTTTTAACATCCAGTTATTTTAACAATCTGAAGTAAAAGGTGATTGATTTTCTAGTGAGACATTTCCAAATTTAATTCTTTAAACAACCAGCGTAACAAGAGAGCCTTTCTTACGCGGTTCTTTAACAGTTGAAGTAAAAGGCAGTTGATTTTTCTAGTGACCACTTTCCACCGTGGTTCTTTAAGCAAATGGCGTTAAAATTGAGACAACCACAACTTGATTTTTTAGCAACGAAGTAAAGGTGATTGATTTCTGGTGAGCCACTAGTAAGGTCAGTTCTTTAAACAATAAGCGTTAAAAAAAGTGAACTTTTTAACCGATTCTTTTAACAGCTTAAGTAAAAGGTGGTTGATTTTCTAGTAGCCCTTTCAGCGTCGATTCTTTGGAAATAAGCGCGTTAAAGTGAACGCTTTTAGCATCAGTTCTTTAACAAGCGAAGTAAAAGGTGATTGATTTTCTAGTGAGCCTTTCAAACCTCAGTTCTTTAAACAAGCGTGCGTTAAAGTGGCCTTGTAACTTCAGTTCTTAAAAAAGCAACTGAGTAAAAGGTGGTTAATTTTCTAAGTGAACCCACTTTCAACATCGGTTCATAAAATAGCGATTCAAAGAGAACCGTTTAATCATGATTATTTTAACAGTGAAGTAAAATTGATTGATTTTAGTGAGTCCACTTTCAACAATCCCGGTCTTTAAACAAATAGCGTTAAAGTGAACACACAACGGTTCTAACTAACCCCGAAGTAAAAGTTGATTGATTTTCTATTGAGCCACTTTCCGCTTGTCCCGAGTCATAAAAGAACGATGTTAAAAGTGAACATTTTAACTTAGTTCTTTAACTGAAGTAAAGGGTGATTGATTTTTTTTAGTCGGCCATTCTTAACGTCAGTTCTTTAAACAACTGGCGTTAAAGTGAACCTTTAACCAGTTCCTGACAATCGAAGTAAAAGGTAGTTGATTTTTATGATTCACTTTTACGTCAATTCTTTAAACAACTGACGTTGCGTGTTAACCTTTAACTTCAGTTCTTTTAACAGCTGAAGTAAAAGGTGATTGATTTCTAGTGAAGCCATTAACTCAGTTGTTTAAACCTGGCGTTAAAAGTGGACTTTTAACTTCATTCTTTTAACCAGCCAAGTAATTGAGTATTTTCTAGTCAGCCACTTTCAACATTGTTCTTTAAACAACTGACGTTAAAAATGAACCTCTAACTTGGATCCAAATTAACTGAAGTAAAACGTGATTGATTTTCTAGTCAGCCACTTTTAAGGTCAGTTCTTTAAACAACTGACGTTAAAAGTCAACCTTTTAACTTCATTCTTTTAAAAACTAAATTAAAGGTGATTGATTTTCTAGTGAGCCACTTTCAACGTTTGTTCTTTAAACAACTGATGTTAAAAGTGCAGAACTGCTTAGCTTCGAAGTTCTTTTAACAATCGAAGTAAAGGGTGATTATTTTTAGTGAGCCACTTTCAACATGATTCTTTAAATAACTGGCGTTTAAAGTGAACCTTTTAACTTCAGTTCTTTTCAATGAAGTAAAGGGTGATTGATTTTTTTTGTGAGCCACTTTCAACGTCGGTTCTATAAACAACAGACGTTAAAAGTGAACTTTTAACCGAGTTCTTTTAACAACCAGCAAAAGGTGATTGATTTTCTGTTGATTACTTTTCAGTCAGCTTTAAACAACCGGACGTTAAAGTGAACCTTTTAACCAGTTCTTTTAACAACCCGAGTAAAGGTGGTTGATTTTCTAGTGAGCCACTTTCAACTTCAGTTCTTTAAACATCTGACGTTAAAAGTGAACCTTTTAACTTCAGTTCTTTTAACACCCGAAGTAAAGGGTGATTGATTTTTTTAGTGAGGTTTCCAACGCGAGTTCTTAAACAACTTACGTTAAAAGTGAACCTTTTAACTTCGGTTCTTTTATAAATTGAAGTAAAAGGTGATACTTTTTTGGTGAGCCACTTTCAACGTCAGTTCTTTAAACAACTTATGTTAAAAGTGAACCTTTTAAAATCTTTTCTTTTAACATGAAGTAAAAGGTGATTGATTTCTAGTGAGCCACTTTTCAACGTCAGTTCTTTAAACAAATGACGTTGAAAGTAACCTTTTAACCTTCTTTTTTAACAATCGGAAGTAAAAAGGTGATTGATTTTTTAGTGAGCTCTTTCAGCGCTGGGTCTTTAAACAATTGACGTTGGGAGTGAACCGCCAACTTCAGTTCTTTTGGAACCGAGTTAAAGGGTGATTGATTTTTCTAGTCAGCCACTTTCAACGTTGTTCTTTAAACAAGCGGCGTTAAAGAAGTGGTTCTTTAACGCTTCTTTTAACAAGGAAGTAAAAAGGTGGTTTATTTTTCTAGTGAGCCACTTTCAACGTCGATTCTTTAAACAAGCAGCGTTAAAGTGAACCTTTCTAAACTTCCCATTTCTTTAACAAACCGAAGTAAAGATTGATTTTCTAGTGAGCCGCTTTCCACGTCGAGTTCTTTAAACAAGCAGCGTTAAAGGGTGAGACACCTGCAACCCGGTTCTTTTAAAGAAGTGAAAGGTGATTGATTTTTTGTGAGCCACTTTTAGCATCAGTTCTTTCAGCCGGCGTTAAAAGTGAACCTAACTCGAGTTCTTTTAACAAGCGAAGTAAAAAGGTGATTGATTTTTAGTGAGCCACTTTACGTCGGTTCTTTAAACAACCGGCGTTAAAAGTGAACCTTTTAACCCGGTTCTTTTAACAAGCGAAGTAAAATGTGGTTGATTTTTTAGTGAGTCGCTTTTAACGTCGGTTATTTAAACAAGCTGGCGTTAAAGTGACACCTTTAACTTCGATTCTTTTAACAACTGAGTAAAAGGTGATTGATTTTTAGTGAGCCACTTTAGCGTCAGTTCTTTAAACAACGGCGTTAAAGTGAACCTTTAACCGAGTTCTTTTAACAACGAAGTAAAGGTGATTGATTTTCTTGTGAGCCGCTTTCAGCGTCAAGTTCTTTAAACAACTGGCGTTAAAGTGAACTTTAACTCAGTTCTTTTAACAAGTGAAGTAAAAGGTGATTGATTTTTTTGTGAGCCACTTTTAATGTCAGTTCTTTAAAGAACTGACGTTAAAAGTGAACCTTTTAACCTTATTTCTTTTAACAACTGAAGTAAAAGGTGATTGATTTTTAGTGAGCCACTTTTAACGTCAGTTCTTTAAACAACTGACGTTAAAAGTGAACCTTTTAACATCAGTTCTTTTAACAACTGAAGTAAAAGGTGATTGATTTTTAGTGAGCCACTTTTAACGTCAGTTCTTTAAACAACATACGTTAAAAGTGAACCTTTTAACTTCAGTTCTTTTAACAACTGAAGTAAAAGGTGATTGATTTTCTAGTGAGCCACTTTTAACGTCAGTTCTTTAAACAACTGACGTTAAAAGTGAACCTTTTAACTTCAGTTCTTTTATCAACTGAAGTAAAAGGTGACTGATTTTTTTGTGAACCAATTTTAACGTCAGTTCTTTAAACAACTGACGTTAAAAGTGAACCTTTAACTTCAGTTCTTTTCACAACTGAAGTAAAGGGTGATTGATTTTTTAATGAGCCACTTTTAACGTCAGTTCTTTAAACAACTGACGTTAAAAGTGAACCTTTTAACTTCATTTCTTTTAACAAATGAAGTAAAAGGTGATTGTTTTTTAGTGAGCTACTTTTAGCGTCGTTCTTTAAAACAAGCGGCGTTAAAGTGAACCTTTAACTCAGTTCTTTTAACAGCTGAAGTAAAGGTGATTGATTTTCTGTGAAGGATACTTTTTTAACGTCCCGATTTTTTGTGTGGCGTTAAGTGAACCTTTTAACTTCAGTTCTTT
>JAUPTC010003867.1:0-11568 GCA_030762895.1 Sophora flavescens
GGCGAGAATATTTTAGCGGGGTGAGCCGAAGTGATGACTTTTGCTGCTTTGTTGACCTTGAGCTCATGGGAAGCATCCACTCGCGAGGCGAGTGTCTCCAGACTTGCAATTTCCACCGCTTTTTGACTTTCCTTGACTCCCGGAGCTTCACCTATTGACCTGAAAACACCAAAAGCAACCAAAAGCATAATTCTATCCAAAATAAGCTAAAAACTACACAAAAGACGCAAAACGAGTCAAAGTCCAACTTAGGAACAAAACAAGGCAAATTTGGGTGAAAACGAGATTGAACTCGAATAATTTGCACAAAAACCATGGTCCATCTAGTTATAAAACTAGATAAGCCGAAGGCTTATCAAAACACCCCAAACTTAAACCTTGCTTGTCCCCAAGCAAGCTTAAAACTCAAAAACGACTCAAGACTTGGCAAGCCTAAAGGAATCAATCGATTTCGCACAAATTTAATGCAATCAAAACAGTTTTTTCTTCTTTGATCTCCCCCCTTACATCAGTGTAATCCCCACGTTCATTTACTTTAAACAGTTGAGAACTTCATCACTCTTGCAATCATTAATCTAAGTTGAGGATCAGGGTCACACACAAAAGGAAGATCACCAATTTCAAACAATTGCCTTCCTCACAAGGGTATGTAAAATTTCACTCATTCGCTCAATTTCGTCTAGGCTATCAACTTTTCACTCAATTTCACATATCAAGAGCACTTCCCATGAATTTGATTTTCATCTCAAAAATGGTTCCCACGAAAACATGCATGCAACATCAGAAGGTCTTTTAAAGGTTGTAATGAGGCCTGGCTCGAGGTAAGATATTCAAAGGATAGAGGCTAAGTCCCTAGGATCAATGAGAGCATGAAACTAATATCACAACAATTGAATTCACTCTCATATTATTCTCTTCCTTGCATTTGGTGGCTACACACCTCTTCCTTTTTATATTTATTTTTCTTTGCCCTTTTTGGCACATATTCAATGCTTTTCATCACCCATTTCTTTTTTCTCTTTTTTTTTCTCAAGCCTTCGACCCTTACTTCCGTTTTTCTTTTTCTCAACTATGATTCATGAACTTGTAGCCACCCCAAACTTAGTTCCACAACAACACTCACAAAGCTAAAATTCCATACTCTCCTAAATCCTAGGATAGGGGAAAATCATGGTTTTTCTGAGTTAATGGCTTGTAATGTAAGGTCATCAAGAACAATAGGCTTCAAGGCTCAATGTGGCTAACTAGGGATCATTCATCAAGGTTGGTTCAATTTATGGCCAAATAGTTAATTCAAAGAAAATTGCCTAAATCATTTGATGCAACACATAAACATGCAAACCATGAAGAGATTCAAGCAAATTCGGGAAAGTGCAACTTAACAGTGATTCACATAGTCAAAAACAGAGTTGGAGGCTCAAATCCTCACCTGGACATTTTGCAAATTGTTTGACCGAGATACGATTCCGAGTGTGTGCACCCCCTCACCCCAAACTTATCATAAATCAAGTAATCACAATAAAATTCTCAAAGTTCAATTTTCAATTTTTAAGTGGGGATCAATTTTCTAATTTCAGAACCTAGGGGGAAATCATCGATGGTCAATATAATTCATGCAATCAATCTATGCTCAATTAAAATCAAAATCCAACAAGCTTGCCGACACGACATTCATACAACAACTCTTGATCTTCTCAAATTATTCAAGAGTGACAAACAAAAACAAAAACAAAAACAAAAGTTAGGAGAAGAGAGGGATACCTAGCTTGGGTTGCCTCCCAAGAAGCGCTTGTTTAATGTCCCGAGCTTGACTTATTAAGAAGCATCCACCTGGATCCCATAGCCTGTGAAACAAGGGCCAAGAGACGCTCATCATGTGAGATCCTCCACCCGGATCCCATGGTTTATGAAGTGGCCCTCGCAGGAGCAATACGACTCTATCCATGATTCCATCCGGCCCGTGTGTGAAAACTCCATTGACCACTGTAATTATGAATTCACTTCCTCTCGGATCAAATGGTGTCTTCACGAGGAAGTGTGCCAGACAAGTGGGAGGGTCCAACTTACCGGTGTCCACACATGCATGCAAGCCAACATATTTATTTAACGCATCAAAATCAGGTTGCTTGGCAAGCATGGTGAAATCCTCTACCACTTTATCTTCATTTTGCTCTCTACCCCCTTGCTCCGGTGCCTTGTCCTTTGCCAACTCCTCTTCCTCCGGTTGCTCTTCCTCATCATGTGGTTGTTCCGGGGCCATGTCACTTGTCAATTCCTCTTCCTCAAGTTGCTCTTCCTCAACATGTGGTAGTTCTTTCTCAACTTCCTGAGAACTAGTTGCATCCCAGTCAGATTCCCACACCCTATTGCTTCTAGTTGTTATGGCTTCGCATTGGTCCTTAGGGTTGTTCTTGGTATCACCTGGGAACATGCCTGTTAGACGCTCCTTTTGTTGCTCTACGAACTGACCCAACTTCTCTACTGCCGCATTCGCCTTCTCAAAAGCCAACTCCCAAGGTTGTGGCTGCCAATTCTGTTGAGGTTGTTGTTGCCAATTTTGTTGAGGTTGTGGCTGCCAGGCTAGACCACCGCCATCATTACTCCAAGTGAAATCCGGATGGTCTCTACTATTATCACCCCAATACTGATTCTGACTCTGATAGTTGTTCTGGGGCACGCTGTCATTATGCCATGGTTCCACATATTCTTGAGGGAAGTAGAAAGGACAACTCCAAGTGTCATGGTTCCCATTACAATATTCGCAACCCGGAAGCATTCCTTCGTGTACCTCGCATATAAAACAAGGCAAGACCAAGTGGAATCAAAGAAGTAGAGAGAGATAATAAAGAAATAACAGAAAAATAAAAATAAAATAAAAATCTACTTAACCAATCAATCAAATCTCCTAAAAATTAGGAAAATTGGTTGTGCCAATCCCCGGCAACGGCGCCAAAAACTTGTTGGTGACGCCGGCAAGTGTACCGGGTCGTCGCAAGTAATAAAAATAACACGGTAAGTAATTACCGAGGTCGAACTCAGGGATTGGGCTACCAATTCGACTAATCCGCGGGAAATCAGATACGTTTGGTCAAGTGAGGAAAGTGGTTGAGAGAGAGAGATTAATTTCGCAATTCAAATAAGAAATCGATTAAAGCTAAAGTGATTAAATTCAGAAATTAAAATATCCAAGGTCTCAATTCCACCTACCCAATCATGTATAGTACCCAAGTGATGACGTATTCCTCCCTGGGTTCAATTACAATGTCAACCGGGACCCCTAATTTCTCCTATATCCACTGTCATGCTCAATAGGACGTATTCGACGATTGGATTAATTACTTACTAGGTCTCATAATCCTAATCTCGAATTTGGTTAATTCTTGTTCCCTATAAGGTTGCACTAATCTCCTAAATCCACTGTCGTGCTCATTATTCGATTAGTGATTCCAATTCAAGTTCTAAAACGCGAATTGAGACACCCCGTTGTGCCCCATTGTATTATTACATTAAATCCTTAAATAGTTATTTAATTAATAACGCGCGCTTATCGTTGAAAATACGTAAAAATTAAAAACTTAATTAATAATTAGATAACTTCTACAAATATACAACACACCAACTATTTTACATAAATACACACCTAAGTATCCTTTATCTTACACAACATTCTTATAACTAACGGAAACAAAACATCTTATGTGACTCACTGGCCTTAAACTAACTACACCACATTATTAGGATCAGTAGGTTGTTCTTCAACGTCAACTTCATATGGAACGTCGTTCAACTCTTCAACTATCTCCGTCTCGTATAGGGTTCCATCCATCTCCTCCGTAACATAGTCGTCCATATGGTCTTCTAACGAAACAAAGTAGATATACACCAAAATACAGAAATAGGGAGATAAGAAACAGTTCTATCATCATAAGTGGAAAGGATTCATAGCATATAATACAATAACGATCCATGAGACATGCATCATTCAAAATCAACAATCATCCTCAATTCACTATATATCATCCTCTACCCTTCAACTCATGCAACTAAACCTTTATGCTGATGTGGCCACTACTAATCCTGTAACACATCCCTCGTTAGGGATGCCAGTCAGTCGCCCAAGTGACACGTTCCCCACGCCGGTGCACATTCTTATCCATGGTAAGAATGCTCATGCAAAGCAATGACACTATAGCTGCACTGTATCGTCGGTGCACACCCTGATTCTCTCTCTCACTCTGTCAAGGGTGCTCATGCAAAGCAATGACACTATAGTTGCACAACCTAAATTCTAATTTGGAACGGTCCACGAGAACTTCGGACCTCGTGTATCTCAAATACACGGTTATGAACAACAATGCAACACATGATTCTCACTGACTTTTATCAATAACAACCTAGTACCTCAAGCTTTTCCTCATCACCTCCACTTACACTCTATATCACATCACTTCTATAAAATAAAATAATAGCGAGGCACTTCTAATTCATATTCAAAACTCTCACCCAAACAAAATACCTCCGATCAATATATATCTTTCCTTAAAATTTTCTAAGCATAGAATTAAACCCAGGCAGATCATGCATAACACATTAATCAACAGAATATTCCAATATCTCAATATCATATAAGTAAATTTATCACAACCAAATCATAATAGTTCAACCAAATAAATAACAAAGTCAGACTCTGTCACGGCCTGGCCGTGATAGCCATCACGGCCGTGACAGACAACAAAGACAAGAATCCTACAACCACGGAACGTCACGGCACTGGCCATGACAACCATCACGACGCGTGAGAGCAAAGAAACATCCTCAATATCATAATTATTCAAACACCAAAACAATACGTCACATGCAGATGGAATACCTCAACCAGCGTATCACAAACAGTCAAAAGTAAATAATTCAAACATCCTCAAATATGAATAATCAACCTAAGGCGATAAACCCACAATTCCCAAATCGTCATTGGTTTTACGGAAAAGATTTCAATACGATTTTGGTATTGTCGATTACTCGACCACTAGTAGGGTTTAGGTCGCCCTACACCATTATTATAAATTATATACTACTTATCGATTCCGGCGATGGAATGGTTCTTTCTCCCACCTGAGTTTGCACGAAAACACGTACTGACGATCCTCGTTATCCTGCCACGAGTTAACACAATCACCTTCAACCAAACAACATAATTATAATTAATCAACTAACACCCATCTATGACACTTTAGGGCTAGGTTCAGCCAAGACTTAGAAATAGGTTTAGGATTATCTTCTTAATGTCATCTTTTGGATCCTAATTACTAGAGTCTTAACTAACATAGATTACTTATTACAAGACTAAAATTTGAAACAAAATCCTCTAACCTTTAGGGTTAGGGTTTTGGCCAAGGGCTGACTTTTAGGATTCAAAATCCTTAAAATTCCTAATCATGATTAAGTCATAGATTAATGATCCTTGATTAACCTAAATCATGGATTAGTGACTAAACAACTAAAGTTGAAACTCAAAACTTTCTAACTCTTTTATACATAGATTCGGCCTCAACATAATCTTAGGGTTAGGGTTCTTAGTTTAATAAACCAACTTGGATTTATTAATCATACATACTAATAGCTTGATTAACAAGATCATTAATGAAAACCATGAACAAAAACTCTACCAAACCTACTTTGATAGATTCGGCCAAGGCTAGGTTTTTTAAGAAAGAGATTTTTGATTACTTCATGCTCTTGGATTTAGATAGTAGACATGATATCTAGAAGATAGAAAGTAGTTTCATCATCATTAGATTTTCCTAGGATTTATTATGATTTTTCAAAGTTCTAGGGTTTGAAACTTGAAAATGATGAACCACCATGATATAAGTCTTGAATCAAGAAACTATCTAAAGAACATAGACATGATTTAAGACAAAGATTAGGATTTACCTCTTGAGAATCAATGATGAAGACAATCCAAGAACTTGCTTTGAAAAACTTAGAACTAAGAACTTAGAACTTTAAAGTTTTAGAAGACAACTCACCAAAGAACTAAATGAAAAGTGAGAGAAGGGTATTTATAGTGTGAGTGGCGACATTTCAAGAAGGATCTAGATGAGATGAGTTGTCATGTTAAAAGGATTAAAGTGCAATTAAGTTCCAAGGACCAAATTGCAAAGATTCCAATAGTTGAAGGACTAGTTTGCAAATAGACAATAGAATGTCATGATGATGAGTTTAATCACATTAAATGCTAGCTTATCTTTGACTTAATTGGCTGATTTGGTGTCATAGATATTTTAGAGAAAACCTAACTTGTTGAAGAAGATTTGTTGAAGAAGATTGTTGAAGAAGATTGTTGAAGAAAAATCAAGAATGATGTAGAAAAGTGTGGAACATTCTAGAAAAATCTTGATTCCTCCATCAAATGAGAAAGTCATCTTCTCTCATGGGCTTATGTATTTGGGCTTGACACATTTGGGCTTAGTTTCATTTTCTTGTTTGTTGTGGGGCCCACTTGAAGATTTAAGCCTTTAAACTTAAGATAAGAAACTTAAATGGGCTTTATGGACTCAACTATGAACTAGAAAAGTTTGGGCTTCTAAGCCACGACCATTTAGGTTAGAAACAAGGATTCTAGCCCAATCCACTTGAAAAACGAAAAAAACTAATTTAGGGACGAAAGGGTAATTTACAGAAAGTTCAGGGACTTAACCGTAAATTTCGAAATTTTCTATTTAACCCTGAAAAAACTTCTAGACTTAAAAATATGATTCATCCCATTGAATCATCTCAAAATCCTAAGATAAACCCTCTATCCACTCTTAGAAACTCTAATTTCCCTTCCGTCGTCTACCCGATTACGTGTTCGCTCGAAAACGTAAATTATTTTATTTTATTCTGAAAAAATTCTATCAATACAGAATCGTAGAAAATAAAATACTAAACTTAAGTATTTCGTTCACGAATTAAAATTTGGTTTTATGAGCAGTAAACTTTTACTGTCAGCGAAAACACAGAAAACGACACGGCTTCGATCAATTTTCAACCAAAAACTTCCCCGTAACCTTATGCAAATAAGTATAACAAGGAAATGACATTGGTTTATCCAAAATCATTTTCTAAGTCTCGGATAAAAATATATATTTATATATTTATTACCGATATTACAAAACAGCAAAAATCGGGGTGTTACATTACTACCCCACTAAAAAAAAATTTCGTCCTCGAAATTTACATACTTCAGAAAAGATGTGGATATCGTTGTTGCATATCTGCTTCACGTTCCCAAGTAGCATCTCCAGTATTTTCATCCCATATGACCTTAACCAAAGGAATTTGTCTACCACGAAGCTCCTTAATCTCTTTATCTGCTATCCTTACAGGTAGAGCCTCATACTCTAGATTCTCTCGCAGTTGTATAGACTCAGACTCAATAACATGTGAAGGATCAGGATAATATTTTCTCAACTGAGACACGTGAAAGACGTCATGAAGGTTTGCTAGGTTAGGTGGTAAGGCAATATGATAAGCTACTGGACCAATCCTTCGAATAATCTGGAAAGGTCCGATGAATCTAGGGAGTAAGTTTTCTAGTTTTGACCTGCCAATTCCGGTCTTCGGAGTGACTCTCAAAAACACGTGATCGCCCTCCCGGAATTCTAAAGGTCTCCTTCTCTTGTTACCTGTAGCTCCTTTGCCTATCCTGTGCTTCCTTCATCTTTTCCCTTATCTTCCTAACTTGTTCCGTAGTCCGTTGCACCACATCTGGATCCAAGACTTGATTTTCACCAATCTCATACCAACATAACGGTGTCCTACACTTCCTACCATACAAAGCCTCATATGGTGGCATTCCTATACTCTGTGAAAACTATTGTTGTAAGTAAATTCAATCAATGGCAAGAACTCATCCCAACTGCCAAGTGTGTTCCAAAACACAAGCTCTTAAAAGGTCCTCCAATGATTGAATCGTCCTTTCGATTGTCCATCTGTTTTGGGGATGGTAAGCAGAACTCATCCTCAACTTGGTCCCTAAAGCATGATGCAACTGTTTCCAAAATCTAGATGTAAATCTAGGATCTCGTGCCTGAAACAATGCTCGATGGCACACCATGCAACCTAACAATTTCTTTGATGTAGATTTGGGTCAACTTCTCCAAACTGTAACTTTCTCCCATAGGTAAGAAGTGAGCACACTTCGTCCCAACCTATCAATGATAACCCAAATCGCATCATGTCTCTTAGGAGTTCGTGGTAGTCCAACCACAAAATCCATAGCGATGCTATCCCATTTCCATTCGGGATATCTAATGATTGGAATAAACCAGCTGGCTTTTGATGTTCTATCTTAGCCTTCGACACACTAGGCAAGATAAAACATACTGCTACTTCTTTCTTCATCCTTGTCCACCAAAACAATTTCTTGAGATCCTCGATACATTTTAGTGGATCCAGGATGAATACTCAACTTACTCTTATGTGCTTCTTCTAATATCAACTTCCTAAGTTCTAAATCCTCGGCACGCATATTCTATCCCTAAACCTCAGTACACCATTTGTTCCTCTACTAAACTCAGAATTTTTACCTTCATCTATACCTCTACTTATCTCCCGTAAATATGGATCCCGAGCCTGTTTATTCTTAAGATCTCTCATAAAATCACTACTATTAGTGATCATACCTAAGCAAATTTTATCCTCAACCAACTCCATTCCTAAGTTCAAATCTCCGAACTGTTCCGATAATTCAACTCTTTAACCATCATTGCGGACACATGCAATGATTTCCTACTCAAGGCATCCGCTACTACATTCGCCTTTCCAGGATGGTATAGTAAATCAAACTCATAATCTTTGATAAACTCCATCCATCTTCGTTTGTCTCATATTCAACTCCTTTTGGTCAAAAAAGATACTTGAGACTTTTATGGTCACTTGTAAACATTAAATTTTGCCCCATAGAGAAAGTGTCGCCATATTTTTAATGCAAACACTATGGTCGCTAATTCCAAATCATGAGTCGGATAGTTCCTCTCATGAATTCTCAATTGTCGGGAAGCATAAGCCACCACTCTTCCCTCTTGCATTAGAACACAACCTACACCTTGGTATGACGCATCGTGATATCGTCAAACGGTCCTAATGGATCCGTAAAAGTCAACACAGGTGATGTGGTCAACCTTTCCTTCAGCTTTTGGAAACTCTGCTCACGGTTGTCCGTCCATACAAAAGCTGTATTTTTTCCTCATCAAGCTGCGTCATAGGCAACGCAATCTTGAGAAACCCTCTATAAACCTCCGATAATATCCAGCTAACCTAGAAAGCTTAGTACTTCACTTACCGACTTAGGCCGTTTCCCATTTAAGAACCGCTCAACCTTTCTTTGGATCTCTTTGCTATACCTTCCTTGGTGATCACATGTCCTAGAAATTGGACTTCTTCTATCCAAAACTCACACTTGGAAAGTTTAGCATAAAGTCGCCTATCCTTCAAAACTTGCAAGCACTATCCTTAAATGTTTCTCATGATCTTCCCATGTACGAGAATAGATAAGGATGTCGTCGATGAATACAACAACAAACTTATCAAGGTACGGTCTAAATATCCTGTTCATATAATCCATGAACATGCTGGCGCATTAGTCGGACCCGAACGGCATAACTAAATACTCGTAATGTCCATACCTTGTTCTAAAAGCCGTTTTAGTATATCTTCCTTCTTTACTCTAATCTGATGGTATCGAGATCTCAAATCAATCTTGGAAAATATTTTGCGGCTCCTTTTCAATTGATCCATCGGATCATCTATCCTAGGCAACGGATACTTATTCCTAATTGTTACCTTGTTTAACTGTCTCATAATCTGTGCACAACCTAGCACTTCCATCTTTCTTCTTAACAAACAACACGGAGCTCCCCATGGTGAAACACTGGCCTTATGAATTATTTTCCCAACATATCATCCAACTAGCTTTTCTTGACTTCGCCAATTCTATAGGTGACATCCGATAGGGCGCCATAGATATAGGTCCCGTCCTGGTACATGATCTATGGTGAATTCCACTTTCGTTCTGGTGGTAAACCGGAGCGTCGGGAGAAAAACTTCAGGAAACTCTCTCACGATAGGCATAGAATCTATACTAGGGGTCTCAATAGTTTCCACCGCGAACAACATCACATACTGTCGAGAATCGTCACTCCTTATGGATACTCCTTCATTGGCAGTGACTATACTAGAAGACTGAAGAAATGATAAGGTCTTACTAGAACAGTCTAGCATTACATGGTTAGCCGAAAGCCAATCCATGCCAAGAATAACATCTATCTGTTGCATAGGCAAACAGATAAGGTCTACAATAAATGTTCTATTCTCAACAACTATAGGACATTGTAAACAAATAGACATAGTAGTCAAAGGATTACTAGTTGGAGTAGATATTGTAAGGGTATAAGGTAATTGAGAAATAGTTAATTTTAATTGATCCACACACTCATACGAAATAAATGAATGTGTAGCGCCTGAGTCAAATAACACGTACGAGAGTCTACCAGCTATCAAACGCATACCTTGTATAAGATCAGCAGATTGAGAGGATTCGGCTCCCTTCACGGTAAACACTCTTCCAGTGGCTTCGAGGTCTTGCTCCTGTTGCCTTCTTTGATATAACTCCTCTCCCAGCTCCACCCCTATTGCCTCCATTTCCTCTTCCTGCACTATCGGTGGTCGCCTAGCTCGCCTTTGTCGCAATCTCGAGCCATATGACCTATTTTCCCACAATGAAAACAACCAGGTCGCTCCTCGAGTCTCTAAGATAATGCGGTCCTCCACATTCGAAACAAGATAAACCTTTGCTGCTGTTGACCAGTTCTAACCACCGATGTTAGTCTCGGTGTATGCCGAGATCGGGCATACGGTCTATGTCTCCATTGAGAGTTACTACCTCCTCGCCTCTGAAAACCGGTCGAGTAGGACCCCCACTCCTTAATTGTTTACGCTCATTAGCTAGCCTCGGATCTAGACTTTCGATTGACCTGCATCGTTCCACTAGCTCCGGAAAACTCGGATATCAAGAGATACTATAGCCCTCCGAAGTTCATGTCGAGTCCTTCCTCAAACCTTCTACATTGCCAATCTTCATCTGGGAATCTCGATAAAATTCGAATACTTAATCGAGCCTCGAATCGTGATGCATAATCACCAACGATCATGTTGCCCTGTTTGAGACTCATGAATTCCCTTTCTTTCTCGCGTCGAACTAGACGCGGAAAATACTTCTCAAAGAAGTCACTGAACAGCTGCCGGTTGATAACTTCGCCTCGGCATCCAGCAATCTTCGCTTGCCTCTCCACCAAGACCTTCGCTCCTCCGCTTAGCATGAAAGCAAGATACGTCACTTTCCTATCCTCTCTGCAGTACGCATGGTATCGAATATCTTTTGATCTCTTGTATCCACCATTCTGCCTTCTCTGGATCATAATCTCCTCGGAATTGAGGTGGCTTCCCTTTGGGAAAGTAGCCATTCCGAGCATCTTCATCTCTTTTGACTCTCCTTTGGTTACTGTTGTTCTGTTGTTCTTTGTT
>JAUPTC010003868.1:0-11534 GCA_030762895.1 Sophora flavescens
CTTTGCTCTTTTTATTATCCGCAAACAAGAAAAATATAGTAAATACTTTATTCAACTCTAAAACAACTAAATTAACATAAAAACACTTTGACTCATAATATGCTTGAAGACTATCAGTCCATTGGGTGAAAATGATATTTGAAATTGGCACAAAGCCAAGGTCTTCTACTAGTTATAACCGATCAAACAGAGGCTCATCAAAATCCCCCAAATTTAAACTTCTTGTCCCCGAGCAAGCTAAAACTCAAAAATCTAAAAAGACTCAAGACCTGGCAAGTTTAAGAATTCAATCAACTTTCCATAATTTCAAGCAAATTTTTTTCAAAAGAATTTTTCTTCTCCAATGTTCCCCCCCCCTTTCAAGCAAAGCAATCTCCCACATTCATTTATTCTAAACACTATTGAGAGAATTTAATCATTCGCACAATCATAAATCTAAGAGAGGGGAGTGAAAGTTACACATGAGAGGGATCACCAAAATCAAACAACTGCTCTTCCTCACAAAGGAATATTTATGTTCACTCAATCGCTCAATTTGTCGTGAAATCAACATTTCCTCATTTCCTTTTTAAAGGACTCCCATAAATTTGATTTCATCTCAAAATGTCCCCACAGAAAATATAAGCAACATCGAAGGTCTTTAAGGGTTAGTAATGGGGCACGGCTAAAGGTATAAGATATAAAGGAACTAGTGAACACCCAGAACTAAGAGAGATGAAACTCATTTACACTTTATTTAACCAGTTCCTTTTTTTCATTTTCATTTGCCTTCGGGTAGCTGCAACCTTTTATTCTTTTGGCATTTTTGCACTTTATGTTTTTTTTTCGTTTTCTTTTCTTTTTTTTTTTCTTTTTTTCACATAATTTTTTTTTCTCAATCCCAAAGCAACACACACCTTTTAGCCACCCCGAGGAACTTTGATTTCTTGCCCATTCTAGTTACATGCTCTCCCAATCCTAAGATCAAGCTAACATGGTTTTCCGTATTTTTGGGCTTATAACATTAGGTTATCAAGAATTACCAGCCTAAAAGGCTCAACTTTTAACTAGGGAACATCATTAGGAATTAATATTGTTAAGCTAGTTATGTTCCAAAGAAAATGCCTAAATCTATCAAGCAAACACATAATCATGCAACTGAAAAAATGATTCAAAGGAATTCAGAAAGTAACTTAAAAGTATTCTCCATGATCCAAAAAACATGTTAGGCTCAAAACTCACCTCGACATTTAATCTGCCAATTGTTTAACTTAGGATTCTATCCCTAGTGTGTGCTCCTATCACCCCCAAACTTATCATAAATCAGTACATCATAATAAAATCTCAAAGTTCCGTTTTCAATCATAGTGCAGATCATATTTTCAAAATTTTCATATCTAGGGAAAATACGGTAAAAACATATTATGTCATCAATCTATGCAAAAATTAATCAAAACCAAAAACTTGCACTACTAGACTCAAACACACAACTCCTACGAGCTTCTCAAATTATTCGGAGCATTATTGATAATAAAGCAATAAATAAGGAAAAGAAAATTAAAAAGAAGAAAGGTAAAGAAAACTCATTGAAAGGCGGTTCCACAGATCCCATTGCTTGTAGCATAAGGCCCACGTGGTGGCAAAGGACGGGAAATTCATTCGCCTCCCTAATCTTGCAGCCTTTGATGCGGAGGTGTGCACTTGACAATTATAATAACTCCACCCGGTGCGGCGAACTTCCCCCTACTTCTCTCGGTCCGGATGACCTCCTTTCGATAAAATCTCCCCGATAGAATCGGGTTCATCCGCTGGGTAGGCCATGGTGCAAAATCCAGGGTTTTAAACTCCATCGCCCAAGTTCCTCGGGGAGGTGGCAAACAGTTAAGCAACGGTGCTTTTGCTTCAACCTGCAATGTCTTCATCCATTGCATTAACAAATTTTTCCCCTGCTATAGCAGAAATTTCTGTACGCACCAAACAAAGGTTAGAGTTAGTACATATATTACAAGAAAATGAATCGAAAAATCTACAATAACCGAAATTCTTCAATCAATTCATCCACCCCCATTACTCAACACATTCAATTGTTTTACTTGAATCATCTACTCCCAAAGGTTCTTTATCTTCAGGCATGGGAAGCAGCGTCGTCCTCTGATCCTCCTTTCTATATTTCACAAAAAATAAATCGCAAAACGATCTGCATTTTCTATTTTTCCGAAAAGTATAAACCTCAGAAACATTCTACACACAATGCGGTTCCATCACAATAGCAAGCATTAGGATCAGTGATTCAACACATAAATCATCATCAAGGAAACATTATCATCGAATTATCATCAAAAGTATTTTCGGGAATAACCATCTTGAATCCTTATGTTCCTCGCAGGCCGTGGAGTTAACATTGCCGCCGAGTTGCGTGAACTTGATCAATTAGAGCCCACAACTTTTGAGATTCAGCTTGGTCCCTCTGTTGGGCTTCACGATTACTTGCCTCCATTGCCTCCATCCTCTGTTGAAATTCAAGATTGTATGCTTCGTTTGTGCAGCCATTTGTTGTAGCATTTCTTCCAAACCGAGTTGGGCTAGTGTAGGGTGCCGGGTATTGTTGGCTTACTGCCATCCGTTGATTGTTCTCGGCCATTTGTTGTATCATAGAAGCAATCTCATCCAAGGTGCTCTGTGAAGGTTCGGAAAGTTCAGAGGTGGTCACTTGGCTAGGATAGTATGGTGGTGGCTCACTAAAATTAGGATAATACATGCAAGGTGGTGGTTCATAATAAACATTAGGCAAATATCCATACATGTAATTATCCATGGCAATCAAACAACCGCATACAAGACAAAACTAACTAGCGAAATATTTTTTTTTAAAAATTTTTTTCGCTAATAACAACAAACCGGAGTCCCTGTGGCGCCAATTTTTGAACGCGCTGTCTCAACGCGCCAAAAATAACGAGTGATTACAAAATAATGTATTATAAAGCTACAAATCTTATCGTCTCTCAAGGAATCTTTAGTTGTTGTTATTATTAACGAAAAAGTTAGAAAAAGTGATAGAATGGGGGTTTTGAGATTGGAAACTAAATTAAAGAAGCAAAACAGAAAACAAAGCAAGAAAATAGAAGCGATTACCAAATAAGCTAAAGCGATTAACCTCTCGTTTTCTCGGTTTCCCAACTATCATCGGTTCATGCAACCCTAAGCAAATTCTCATCCCCCTCCGGTTGTAGCTTCAATTTACAAGCGAAACTACTACTACTGATATATGTCCCTATTCCCGAATTAAGCAAACGGGGTTAAGCCCTTCGTGAACTAAGCGAACACGAAACGAACACACGCGAATTAAGCAAACGCGATTAATTATAGGAACATGATATCACCGAGATAAACCAACACAACACAATATACTCCTGAATTAAGCAAACAGAAATATAAAGCATGGCATTGAAAAGAGAAAAGCAAATGAAACATGATTACAGAAACCTCAAGTCTTAATGAGAAACCAATCACAGTAGATTAATCTAGGAGACTAATTCTTCATTACAGACATAAGCAGAAAAGAAAAGGAAAATAAACTATTGAAACTACCACTACTCCTACTGACTAAAAACCAGCCAAAAAACTCTCTTCCTCTCTGTCTGATGCGTTCTGTTTTTATAAGCTTCTGCGCGTCACGGCCGTGATGTATGTCACGGCCAGGCCGTGATCGTTTCTGCCAAGGGTGACTTTTCACATTCTGGTCCGTTACGGCCGTGATGTATATCTCGGGCTGGCCGTGATACATTCTGAATTTTGGTTTCTCTATTGTCACGGGCGTGAACTTCATCACGGCTAGGCTGTGATCCTTTCTGACTTTTCATGATCTTTCATCACGGCCGTGACCACCGCTGTCACGCCGGGCGTGATAGCCTCTCTCTTCAGATACACTTCCTTCTTTGCTCTTTTTATTATCCTGCAAACAAGAAAAAATAGTAAATACTTTATTCAACTCTAAAACAACTAAATTAACATAAAAACACTTTACAGACTCAAAATGCTGCTTGAAGACTATCAAGTCCAATTTGGGTGAAAATGATATGAAATTGGCACAAAGCCAAGGTCTTTACTAGTTATAAAACCAGTCAAACAGAGGCTCATCAAAATACCCCAAACTTAAACTTTGCTTGTCCCCAAGCAAACTAAAACTCAAAAACTTAAAAAGACTCAAGACCTGGCAAGCTTAAGAATTCAATCAACTTTCCATAGATTTCAAGCAAATTTTTTTTTCAAAAGAATTTTTCTTTCAATGTTCCCCCCTTTCAAGCAAAGCAATCCCCACATTCATTTATTCTAAACAATTGAGAATTTAATCATTCAGACAATCATAAATCTAAGCAGGGGGTCAAAGTTACACACAAGAGGGAGATCACCAAAATCAAACAACTGCCTTCCTCACAAGGGAAATTTATGTTCACTCAATCGCTCAATTTGTGTCAGGCAATCAACATTTCACTCATTTCTCACTTTTAAGAGCACTTCCCATAAATTTGATTTTCATCTCAAAATGGTCCCCACAGAAAATATGCAAGCAACATCAGAAGGTCTTTTATGGGTTATAATGGGGCCTGGCTAAGGGTAGGATATACAAAGGAACTAGGCTGAAGACCCTAGGAACTAAGAGAGCATGAAACTTATTTACACTTTGAATTTAACTCAAGTTCCTTTTTCATTTTTCATTTTGCCTTGGGTAGCTACAACCTTTTTATTTCTTTTTGGCATTTTTGCACTTTTATTTTTTTTCTGTTTTTCTTTTCTTTTCTTTTTTTTTTCTTTTTTTTTCACATAAATTTTTTTTTTTCTCAATCCCAAACAACACATTACACCTTGCAGCCACCCCAAACTTTAGTTTCTTGCACCCATTCTAAGATTACATGCTCTCCTAATCCTAAGATCGGGTTAACATGGTTTTCCAGATTTTTGGGCTTATAACATTAGGTTATCAAGAATTAACAGGCTAAAAGGCTCAATGGGCTAACTAGGGAACATGCATTAGGAATTGGTTATTTTTAGGCTAAGTAGCTATTTACAAAGAAAATGCCTAAATCATATCAAGCAAACACATAATCATGCAAATCAAAAAGAGATTCAAGCAAATTCAGGAAAGTGCAACTTAAAAAGTGATTCTCACAGTCAAAAACATGTTGGAGGCTCAAAACCTCACCTGGACATTTATGCAAATTGTTTAACTGAGATTCTATCCCTAGTGTGTGCTTCCTATCACCCCAAACTTATCATAAATCATGTCATCATAATAAAATCTCAAAGTTCAGTTTTCAATCATATGGGGATCATATTTTCAAAAATTTTCATATCCTAGGGGGAAAACAGTCAACACATATTATGTCATCAATCTATGCAAAAATTAATCAAAACCAATAAACTTGCCACTACTAGACTCAACACACAACTCCTGAGCTTCTCAAATTATTCAGGAGCATTATTGACAATAAAACAGAAATAAAATAAGGAAAAGAAAATTAAAAAGAAGAAAGGTAAAGAAAACTCATTGAAGGGCGGTTCCACCGGGATCCCATTGCTTGTAGCATAAGGCCCACGTGGTGGCCAAAGGACTGAAATTCATTCGCCTCCCTAACTTGCAGCTTTGATGCGGAGGTGTGCACTTGACAATTATAATAACTCCACCCAGTGCGGCGAACTTCTCACTACCTCTCGGGTCACAGATGACCTCCTTCTCAATAAAATCTCCCCAATAGAATCGGGGTTCAACCGCTTGGACTGGCCATGGTGCAAAATCCAAGGGTTTAAACTCCATCACTGGTTCCTCAGGGGGAGGTGGCAAACAGTTAGAAACGGTTACCGGTGCTGCTTCAACTTCTGCAATGTCTTCATCCACTGCATTAACAAATTTTTCACCTGCTATACACGCAGAAATTTCAGCACACACCAAACAAAGGTTAGAGTTAGTACATATATTACAAGAAAATGAATCAGAAAAATCTACAATGTCTGGAAATTCTTCAATCAATTCATCCACCCCATTACTCTCAACACATTCAATTGTTTTACTTGAATCATCTACTCCCAAAGGTTCTTCTTTATCTTCAGGCATGGGGAAGCAGACGTCGTCCTCCTGATCCTCCTTTTCTATATTTCCTGAAAAAAATAAATCTGCAAAACGATCTGCATTTTCTATTTTTCCTGAAAAGTATAAACCTGTAAAACATTCTACACACAATGCAGTTCCATCACAATAGCAAGCATTAGGATCAGGGGATTCAACACATAAATCATCATCAACAGAAACATTATCATCAGAATTATCATCAAAAGTATTTTCAGGAATAACCATCTGTGAATCCTTATGTTCCTCAAGGGGCTGTGGAGTTAACATTGCCGCCGAGTTGGCGGTAACTTGATCAATTAGAGCCCACAACTTTTGAGATTCAGCTTGGTCCCTCTGTTGGGCTTCACGATTACTTGCCTCCATTGCCTCCATCCTCTGTTGAAATTCAAGATTGTATGCTTCCGTTTGTGCAGCCATTTGTTGTAGCATTTCTTCCAAACTGAGTTGGGCTAGTGTAGGGTCAGGCTGGTATTGTTGGCTTACTGCCATCCGTTGATTGTTCTCGGCCATTTGTTGTATCATAGAAGCAATCTCATCCAAGGTGCTCTGTGAAGGTTCGGAAAGTTCAGAGGTGGTCACTTGGCTAGGATAGTATGGTGGTGGCTCACTAAAATTAGGATAATACATGCAAGGTGGTGGTTCATAATAAACATTAGGCAAATATCCATACATGTAATTATCCATGGCAATCAAACAACCAGACAAGCAGACAAAACTAACTAGCGAAATTTTTTTTTTAAAATTTTTTTTTCTGCTAATAACAACAAACCAGAGTCCCCGGCAACGGCGCCAATTTTTGAACGCGCTGTCGCCACGCGCCAAAAAGAACGAGCGATTACAAAATAATGTAGTATAGAGCGACAACTCGGATCGTCTCTCAAGGACTCTTTAGGTGTTGTTATTATTAACAGAAAAAGTTAGAAAAAGTTAGAATTGGGGGTTTTGAGATTGGAAACTAAATTAAAGAAGCAAAACAGAAAACAAAGCAAGAAAATAGAGCAGTTACCAAATAAGCTAAAGCGATTAACCTACTGTTCTCGGTTTCCCAACTATCATCGGTTCATGCAACCCTAAGCAAATTCTAATCCCCTCCCGGTTGTAGCAACAATTTACAAGCGAAACCACTACTACAGATATATGTCCCTATTCCCGAATTAAGCAAACGGGGTTAAGCCCTTCGTGAACTAAGCGAACACGAAACGAACACACGCGAATTAAGCAAACGCGATTAATTATAGGAACATGATATCACCGAGATAAACCAACACAACACAATATACTCCTGAATTAAGCAAACAGAAATATAAAGCATGGCATTGAAAAGAGAAAAGCAAATGAAACATGATTACAGAAACCTCAAGTCTTAACAGAAACCAATCACAGTAGATTAATCTAGGAGACTAATTCTCCATTACAGACATAAGCAGAAAAGAAAAGGAAAATAAACTATTGAAACTACCACTACTCCTACTGACTAAAAACCAGCCAAAAAACTCTCTTCCTCTCTGTCTGATGCGTTCTGTTTTTATAAGCTTCTGCGCGTCACGGCCGTGATGTATGTCACGGCCAGGCCGTGATCGTTTCTGCCAAGGGTGACTTTTCACATTCTGGTCCGTTACGGCCGTGATGTATATCACGGGCAGGCCGTGATACATTCTGACTTTTGGTTTCTCTATTGTCACGGCCGTGACCTTCATCACGGCTAGGCTGTGATCCTTTCTGACTTTTCATGATCTTCTCATCACGGCCGTGACCACTGTCACGGCCTGGGCGTGATAGCCTCTGCTTCAGATACACTTCCTTCTTTGCTCTTTTTATTATCCTGCAAACAAGAAAAAATAGTAAATACTTTATTCAACTCTAAAACAACTAAATTAACATAAAAACACTTTACAGACTCAAAATGCTGCTTGAAGACAATCAAGTCTAATTTGGGTGAAAATGATATGAAATTGGCACAAAGCCAAGGTCTTTACTAGTTATAAAACCAGTCAAACAGAGGCTCATCAAAATACCCCAAACTTAAACTTTGCTTGTCCCCAAGCAAACTAAAACTCAAAAACTTAAAAAGACTCAAGACCTGGCAAGCTTAAGAATTCAATCAACTTTCCATAGATTTCAAGCAAATTTTTTTTTCAAAAGAATTTTTCTTTCAATGTTCCCCCCTTTCAAGCAAAGCAATCCCCACATTCATTTATTCTAAACAATTGAGAATTTAATCATTCAGACAATCAGAAATCTAAGCAGGGGGTCAAAGTTACACACAAGAGGGAGATCACCAAAATCAAACAACTGCCTTCCTCACAAGGGAAATTTATGTTCACTCAATCGCTCAATTTGTGTCAGGCAATCAACATTTCACTCATTTCTCACTTTTAAGAGCACTTCCCATAAATTTGATTTTCATCTCAAAATGGTCCCCACAGAAAATATGCAAGCAACATCAGAAGGTCTTTTATTGGTTATAATGGGGCCTGGCTAAGGGTAGGATATACAAAGGAACTAGGCTGAAGACCCTAGGAACTAAGAGAGCATGAAACTTATTTACACTTTGAATTTAACTCAAGTTCCTTTTTCATTTTTCATTTTGCCTTGGGTAGCTACAACCTTTTTATTTCTTTTTGGCATTTTTGCACTTTTATTTTTTTCTGTTTTTCTTTTCTTTTCTTTTTTTCTTTTCTTTTTTTTTCACATAAATTTTTTTTTCTCAATCCCAAACAACACATTACACCTTGCAGCCACCCCAAACTTTAGTTTCTTGCACCCATTCTAAGATTACATGCTCTCCTAATCCTAAGATCGGGTTAACATGGTTTTCCAGATTTTTGGGCTTATAACATTAGGTTATCAAGAATTAACAGGCTAAAAGGCTCAATGGGCTAACTAGGGAACATGCATTAGGAATTGGTTATTTTTAGGCTAAGTAGCTATTTACAAAGAAAATGCCTAAATCATATGAAGCAAACACATAATCATGCAAATCAAAAAGAGATTCAAGCAAATTCAGGAAAGTGCAACTTAAAAAGTGATTCTCACAGTCAAAAACATGTTGGAGGCTCAAAACCTCACCTGGACATTTATGCAAATTGTTTAACTGAGATTCTATCCCTAGTGTGTGCTTCCTATCACCCCAAACTTATCATAAATCATGTCATCATAATAAAATCTCAAAGTTCAGTTTTCAATCATATGGGGATCATATTTTCAAAAATTTTCATATCCTAGGGGGAAAACAGTCAACACATATTATGCCATCAATCTATGCAAAAATTAATCAAAACCAATAAACTTGCCACTACTAGACTCAACACACAACTCCTGAGCTTCTCAAATTATTCAGGAGCATTATTGACAATAAAACAGAAATAAAATAAGGAAAAGAAAATTAAAAAGAAGAAAGGTAAAGAAAACTCATTGAAGGGCGGTTCCACCGGGATCCCATTGCTTGTAGCATAAGGCCCACGTGGTGGCCAAAGGACTGAAATTCATTCGCCTCCCTAACTTGCAGCTTTGATGCGGAGGTGTGCACTTGACAATTATAATAACTCCACCCAGCGGCGAACTTCTCACTACCTCTCGGGTCACGATGACCTCCTTCTCAATAAAATCTCCCAATAGAATCGGGGTTCAACCGCTTGGGTGGCCATGGTGCAAAATCCAAGGGTTTAAACTCCATCACTGGTTCCTCAGGGGGAGGTGGCAAACAGTTAGAAACGGTTACCGGTGCTGCTTCAACTTCTGCAATGTCTTCATCCACTGCATTAACAAATTTTTCACCTGCTATACACGCAGAAATTTCAGCACACACCAAACAAAGGTTAGAGTTAGTACATATATTACAAGAAAATGAATCAGAAAAATCTACAATGTCTGGAAATTCTTCAATCAAATCATCCACCCCATTACTCTCAACACATTCAATTGTTTTACTTGAATCATCTACTCCCAAAGGTTCTTCTTTATCTTCAGGCATGGGGAAGCAGACGTCGTCCTCCTGATCCTCCTTTTCTATATTTCCTGAAAAAAAAAAATCTGCAAAACGATCTGCATTTTCTATTTTTCCTGAAAAGTATAAACCTGTAAAACATTCTACACACAATACAGTTCCATCACAATAACAAGCATTAGGATCAGGGGATTCAACACATAAATCAACATCAACAGAAACATTATCATCAGAATTATCATCAAAAGTATTTTCAGGAATAACCATCTGTGAATCCTTATGTTCCTCAAGGGGCTGTGGAGTTAACATTGCAGCCGAGTTGGCGGTAACTTGATCAATTAGAGCCCATAACTTTTGAGATTCAGCTTGGTCCCTCTGTTGGGCTTCACGATTACTTGCCTCCATTGCCTCCATCCTCTGTTGAAATTCAAGATTGTATGCTTCCGTTTGTGCAGCCATTTGTTGTAGCATTTCTTCCAAACTGAGTTGGGCTAGTGTAGGGTCAGGCTGGTATTGCTGGCTTACTGCCATCCGTTGATTGTTCTCGGCCATTTGTTGTATCATAGAAGCAATCTCATCCAAGGTGCTCTGTGAAGGTTCGGAAAGTTCAGAGGTGGTCACTTGGCTAGGATAGTATGGTGGTGGCTCACTAAAATTAGGATAATACATGCAAGGTGGTGGTTCATAATAAACATTAGGCAAATATCCATACATGTAATTATCCATGGCAATCAAACAACCAGACAAGCAGACAAAACTAACTAGCGAAATTTTTTTTTTAAATTTTATTTTCTGCTAATAACAACAAACCAGAGTCCCCGGCAACGGCACCAATTTTTGAACGTGCTGTCGCCACGCGCCAAAAAGAACGAGCGATTACAAAATAATGTAGTATAGAGCGACAACTCGGATCGTCTCTCAAGGACTCTTTAGGTGTTGTTATTATTAACAGAAAAAGTTAGAAAAAGTTAGAATTGGGGGTTTTGAGATTGGAAACTAAATTAAAGAAGCAAAACAGAAAACAAAGCAAGAAAATAGAGCAGTTACCAAATAAGCTAAAGCGATTAACCTACTGTTCTCGGTTTCCCAACTAACATCGGTTCATGCAACCCTAAGCAAATTCTAATCCCCTCCCGGTTGTAGCAACAATTTACAAGCGAAACCACTACTACAGATATATGTCCCTATTCCCGAATTAAGCAAACGGGGTTAAGCCATTCGTGAACTAAGCGAACACGAAACGAACACACGCGAATTAAGCAAACGCGATTAATTATAGGAACATGATATCACCGAGATAAACCAACACAACACAATATACTCCTGAATTAAGCAAACAGAAATATAAAGCATGGCATTGAAAAGAGAAAAGCAAATGAAACATGATTACGTAAACCTCAAGTCTTAACGAGAAACCAATCACGTAGATTAATCTAGGAGACTAATTCTCCATTCCGAGACATACGAGAAAAAGAAAAGGAAAAT
>JAUPTC010003869.1:0-11486 GCA_030762895.1 Sophora flavescens
TTTCACAAGCGAAGTAAAAAGGTGATTGATTTTTTCTGCGAGCCGCCTTGCGCCAGTTCTTTAAACAATGACGCTAAAAGTGAACGCCTTTTTAACCCGGTTCTTTTAACAACTGAAGTAAAGGTGATTGATTTTTAGTGAGCCCCTTTCAGCGTCGAGTTCTTTCAGCTGGCGTTAAAAGTGAACATTTAACTTCAACTCTTTTAACATGAAGTAAAGGTGATTGATTTTCTATTGAGCCCGCTTTTAAGACAGTTCTTTAAGCAAGGCGTTAAAAGTGAACCTTTTTTAACTTGATTCTTTTAAAAAGACTAGAAGAAAAAAGGTGTGAATTGATTTTCTAGTGAGCCCACTTTCATGTCGAGTTCTTTAAACGGAACAGCGTTAAAAGTGAACCTTTTAACTACATTTTTTAACAAGCTGAAGTAAAGGTATGGTTGATTTTCTAGTGAGCCCGCTTTTAGCGTCAGTTCTTAAAAGCGCCGGCGTTAAAGTGAGCCTTTAGTGATTCTTTTAAATAAAAGTGATGCGGGCCGCAGCTGCGGTAAAGGTGATTGATTTTATAGTGACCCGCTTTCGCGTCAGTTCTTTAAACAAGCAGCGTTAAAAGTGACGCAGCCCAGTTCTTTTAACGTAAGTAAAAGGTGTTTGATTTTCCTCACCACTTTAAGTTCTTTAAACAAGCGGCGTTAGTGAACACAACTTGATTCTTTCTACAATTAAGCAAGTAAAGGGTGATTGATTTTTAGTGAGCCACTTTGTCAATTCTTTCAACAAGCGGCGTTAAAGTGAACCTTTCAACCAGGTTCTTTTAAACCTGAAGTAAAGGTGATTGATTTTTGTGAGCCACTTTCAACGTCTGGTTAACAAACAACTGGCGTTAAAGTGAACCTTTCTTAGTTCGATTCTTTGCTGTGAAGTAAAAGGTGATTGATTTTCTAGTGAGCCACTTTTAACGTCAGTTCTTTAAACAACGGCGTTAAAAGTGAACCTTTAACCGAGTTCTTTTAATGAGTGAAAAAAAGGTGATTGATTTTTAGTGAGCCACTTAGCGTCGATTCTTTAAACAACCGACGTTAAAAGTGAACCTTTAACTTCCGTTCTTTTAAGGCGAAGTAAAGGTGATTGATTTTCTAGTGAGCCACTTTCAGCGTCGATTCTTTAAACAACGGCGTTAAAAGTGAACCTTTTAACTCGATTCTTTTAACAATACGAGTAAAAGGTGATTGATTTCTAGTGAGCCCACTTTCAGCGTCGAGTTCTTTAAACAGCGGCGTTAAAAGTGAACCTTTTAACTCGTTCTTTTAACAAGCCGAAGTAAAAGGTGATTGATTTTTTGTGAGCCACTTTCAGCGTCGATTCTTTAAAAAGCAGGCGTTAAAAGTGACCTTTTAACCAGTTCTTTTAACAGCTGAGAGTAAAAGGTGATTGATTTTTTAGTGAGCCACTTTTAAGTCGAGTTCTTTAAACAGCGGCGTTAAAAGTGAACCTTTTAACCGATTCTTTTAACAAGCGAAGTAAAGGTGATTGATTTTTAGTGAGCCACTTTCAACGTCGGTTCTTTAAACAAGCGGCGTTAAAAGTGAACCTTTTAACCGTTCTTTTACCAGCTGAAGTAAAGGTGATTGATTTTTATTGAGCCACTTTCAGCGTCGATTCTTTAAACAAGCGGCGTTAAAAGTGAACCTTTTAACTTGATTCTTTTAACAACTGAAGTAAAGGTGCTTGATTTTTTAGTGAGCCACTTTTAACGTCGGTTCTTTAAACGAAGTGAAGCGTTAAAAGTATGACCCTTTCGAGTTCTTTTAACAAGCGGCTAAAGTAAAAGGTGATTGATTTTCTAGTGAGCCAATTTTCAGCGTCGGTTCTTTAAACAACTGGCGTTAAAAGTGAACCTTTAACCAGTTCTTTTAACAAGCGAAGTAAAAGGTGATTGATTTTCTAGTGAGCCCACTTTTAGCGTCAGGTTCTTTAAACAAGCCGGCGTTAAAAGTGAACTTTTAACTTGATTCTTTTAACAAGCCGAAGTAAAAGGTGATTGATTTTTTGTGAGCCACTTTTAACGTCAGTTCTTTAAACAACAGGCGCTAAAAGTGAACCTTTAACCGATTCTTTTAACAAGAAAGTAAAGGTGATTGATTTTTTTGTGAGCCACTTTTCAGCGTCGATTCTTTAAACAAGCGGCGTTAAAAGTGAACCTTTTAACTGATTCTTTTAACAGCGAAGTAAAAGGTGATTGATTTTCTAGTGAGCCACTTTAGCGTCAGTTCTTTAAACAAGCTGGCGTTAAAAGTGAACCTCCTTTAACCGAGTTCTTTTAACAAGCTGAAGTAAAGGTGATTGATTTTTGTGAGCCACTTTTAGCGTCGATTCTTTAAACAATGGCGTTAAAAGTGAACAACACTTCAGTTCTTTTAACAACTGAAGTAAAGGTGATTGATTTTTGTGAGCCACTTTTAGCGTCGGTTCTTTAAACAGCGGCGTTAAAAGTGAACCTTTTAACTTCGATTCTTTTAACAAGCGAAGTAAAGGGTGATTGATTTTCTTAGTGAGCCCACTTTTAGCGTCGATTCTTTAAACAAGCGGCGTTAAAAGTGAACCTTTAACCAGTTCTTTTAACAACTGAAGTAAAAGGTGATTGATTTTCGTGAGCCACTTTTAGCGTCCAGTTCTTTAAACAGCCGGCGTTAAAAGTGAACCCTGCCCCGGTTCTTTTAACAAGCGAAGTAAAGGGTGATTGATTTTTTCTAGTGAGCCACTTTTAGCGTCGATTCTTTAAACAAGCGGCGTTAAAAGTGAACCTTTTAACCGAGTTCTTTAAACAACTGAAGTAAAAGATCATTGATTATCTAGTGAGCCACTTTTGCGTCGGTTCTTTAAACAAGCGGCGTTAAAAGTGAACGCTACTAACCGAGTTCTTTTAACAAGCGAAGTAAAGGTGATTGATTTTCTAGTGAGCCACTTTTCAGCGTCAGTTCTTTAAACAAGCGGCGTTAAAAGTGGCCCTTTAACTTAAGTTCTTTTAATAACTGAAGTAAAGGGTGATTGATTTTCTAGTGAGCCACTTTTAACGTCGATTCTTTACACACCCGACGTTAAAAGTGAACATTTTAACCGGTTCTTTTAACAAGCGAAGTAAAAGGTGATTGATTTTTTAGTGAGCCACTTTTAGCGTCGAGTTCTTTAAAAAGCGGCGTTAAAAGTGAACTTCAACTTCAGTTCTTTTAACAGCTGAAGTAAAAGGTGATTGATTTTCTAGTGAGCCACTTTCAGCGTCAGTTCTTTAAACAAGCGGCGTTAAAAGTGAACCTTTTAACTTCAGTTCTTTTAACAACGCGAAGTAAAAGGTGATTGATTTTCTAGTGAGCCACCTTTTGCGTCAGTTCTTTAAACAACGGCGTTAAAAGTGAACTTTACCCAATTCTTTTAACAGCTGAAGTAAAGGTGATTGATTTTTTGTGAGCCACTTTTAGCGTCAGTTCTTTAAAAAAATTGCGTTAAAAGTGAACCATTTAACCAGTTCTTTAACAGCTGAAGTAAAGGGTGATTGATTTTTTAGTGAGCCACTTCGCGTCGGTTCTTTAAACAAGCGGCGTTAAAGTGAACCTTTTAACTTCAGTTCTTTTAACAACTGAAGAAAAAGGTGATTGATTTTCTAGTGAGGCACTTCAACGTCAGTTCTTTAAACAACAGCTGTTAAAAGTGAACCTTTTTACTTCAGTTCTTTTAAAAACTGAAGTAAAGGGTGATTGATTTTTTAGTGAGCCACTTTAACGTCGGTTCTTTAAACAACCGGCGTTAAAAGTGAACCTTTTAACCAGTTCTTTTAAAGCTGAAGTAAAAGGTGATTGATTTTCTAGTGAGCCACTTTCAGCGTCGAGTTCTTTAAACAACCAGCGTTAAAAGTGAACCTTTTAACTTCAGTTCTTTTAACAAGCGAAGTAAAGGTGATTGATTTTCTAGTGAGCCACTTTTAGCGTCAGTTCTTTAAACACCAGCGTTAAAAGTGAACCTTTAACCAGTTCTTTTAACAACCGAAGTAAAAGGTGATTGATTTTCTAGTGAGCCACTTTTAACGTCGGTTCTTTAAACAACTGCGTTAAAGAACCTCCTAACTTCAGTTCTTTTAACAACGAAGTAAAAGGTGATTGATTTTTATGAGCCACTTTTAGCGTCAGTTCTTTAAACAAGCCCGGCGTTAAAAAGTGAACCACAACCAGTTCTTTTAACAACTGAAGTAAAGAGGTGATTGATTTTCTAGTGAGCCACTTTAACGTCAGTTCTTTAAACAAGCTGACGTTAAAAGTGAACCTTAAAACAACAGTTCTTATAACAAGAGAAATAAAGAGTGATTGATTTTCTAAGAGCACCCTCCAGCGTCGATTCTTTAAACAAGCGGCGTTAAAAGTGAACCTTTTAACCAGTTCTTTTAACAAGCTGAAGTAAGGGTGATTGATTTTAGTGAGCCGAACAGCTGCGTTCTTCAGTGAAACAACCGCGTAAAGGGTGGATCTTTAACGAGTCGGCGAGTAAGGTGATTTTTGTAAAGGTATGACCGCTTTCAGTTCTTTTAACAAGCGTTAAGTAAACCTGATTGATTTTTTGTGATTGATTTCTACCTTTGCGTCAGTTCTTTAAACAAGCGGCGTTAAAAGTGAACACGTTAACCGGGTCTTGAAGTAGAAAGGTGATTGATTTTCGTGAGCCACTTTGCGTCAGTTCTTAAAAATGGGCGTTAAAAGTGAACCTTTAACCCCAGTTCTTTAACAACTGAAGTAAAGGTGATTGATTTTCTAGTGAGCCACTTTGCGTGAAATCTTTATAGCCCGGCGTTAAAAAGTAACTAACTTGGTTCTTTTCACAAGCGAGAAATAAAAGGTGATTGATTTTCTAGTGAGCCACTTTGCGTCGGTTCTTTAAACAAGCGGCGTTAAAATGAACCTTTCTAACCAGTTCTTTTATCAGCGAAGTAAAGGTGATTGATTTTCTGTGAGCCACTTTCCGCGTCGGTTCTTTAAAAAGCCCGGCGTTAAGAGGACACTTGATTCTTTTAGCAAGCGGTAGGAGCCAAAGAAGAAAAAGGGGATTGATTTTTTGTGAGCCAATTTTTCGAGTTCTTTAAACAACAGCGTTAAAGTGAACCTTTTAACCGATTCCTTTACAAAATGATAAAAGGGGTAGATCCTTTCTAGTGAGCCACCCTTAACTGTCGATTCTTTAAACAAGCGGCGTTAAAAGTGCCTTTAACCATTCTTTTAACCTCGAGTAAAGGTGATTGATTTTTTAAACCACTTTTAAATCGATTCTTTAAACACCGCGTAAAAAGTGAACACTTCATCCAGTTCTTTCTGTACAAGCCCAGTAAAGGGTGATTGATTTTTTTTGAAGCCACATTTAACGTCAGTTCTATAAACAACCGGCGTTAAAAGGCGAACCCCCTTTCTCATTCTTTTAACAAGCGAAGTAAAAGGTGATGATTTTCTACTGAAAGCCACTTTCAGCGTCCAGTTCTTTAAACAAGCAGCGTTAAAAGTGAATACTATCTGATTCTTTTAACAAGCGAAGCAAAGATGATTGATTTTCTAGGAACACTTTTTGTCGCCAGTTCTTTAAACGCGGCGTTAAAGTGAACCTCTAACCGATTGTTTACAACGAAGTAAAAGGTGATTGATTTCTTGTAACCAATTTTAGCGTCGAGTTCTTTAAACAGCGGTGTTAAAGTGAACCTTTTAACCGGTTCTTTTAACAAGTTAAGTAAAAGGTGTTGATTTTCTATGACCACATTTAAGGCGTTAACCAAACAAGTAGCGTTAAAGTGGCCATTCAACTTCAGTTCTTCTAACAGCCAAAGTAAAGGTGATTGATCTTTATTGAAACACTAAGCGTCAGTTCTTTAAACAAGCGGCGTTAAAAGTGAACCTTTTAAATTCTTTTAACAAGGGAGTAAAGGTGATCTGATTTCTAGTAAACCCCTTTCCAGCGTCGAGTTCTTTAAACAATTGGCGTTAAAAGTGAACTTCTAACTTCAGTTCTTTTAACGAATGAAAAGGTGATTGATTTTAGTGACCACTTTCCAGCGTCAGTTCTTTAAACAATGGCGTTAAAAAGTGAACCATTTTAACAGTTCTTTTAAACGGTAGTAAAGGTGATTAATTTTCTAATCGATCACTTTGCAAGTTCTTTAAACAAGCGCGTTAAAGTGAACCTTTTAACCAATTCTTAACAAGAAGTAAAAGGTGATTGATTTTTATTGAGCCACTTTCAGCGTCAGTTCTTTAAACTAACGGCGTTAAAAGTGAACTTTTAACTTCGATTCTTGGATTTATGAGAGTTAAAGGTGATTGATTTCTTTATTCCCTTTCAGCGTCAGTTCTTTAAAAAGCGCGTTAAAAGTGAACTTTTAACCAGTTCTTTTAACGAAGTAAAAGGTGATTGATTTTCTGTGAGCCTTACAGCGTCGATTCTTTAAGCATGCCCTCGTTAAAACTTTACACTTGATTCTTTACAGAGTAAAAGTGATTGATTTCTGTTGAGCCACTGCGTCGTTCTTTAAACAAGCCCGGCGTTAAAAGTGAAACTTTTACACGATTCTTTTATAAGCGAAGTAAAGGTGATTGATTTTACAGTGAGCCTCCAACGTCATTCTTTAAAAGCGGCGTTAAAAGTGAACCCACTAACAGTTCTTTTAAACTGAAGTAAAAAGTGATATTTTTAGAAACCATCTTAGCGTCAGTTCTTTAAACAGAGCGTTAAAAGTGAACATTTAACCAAGTTCTTTAACAACTGAGAAAATAAGGTGATTGATTTTTAGTCACTACTTTCAATCGATTCTTTAAACAAGCGGCGTTAAAGTGAACCACCTAATTCATTCTTTAACAAGCCGAGTAAAAGGTGATTGATTTTCTAGTGAGCCACTTTACGTCAGTTCTTTAAACATGACGCAAAGTAGAACTTCCAACCAGTTCTTTTGTCAAAAGTAAAGGGATTGATTTTCTAGTAGTCACTTTCAACGTCAGTTCTTTAAACAGGCGTTAAAAGTGAACGCTTTTAACCCCAGGATTCTTTAACTCAAGTAAAATGTGATGATTTTCTCGAGCCCACTTTCAACATCAGTTCACTAAACAATGGCGTTAAAAGTGAACACTTCAACCCGATTCTTTTCAAGCGAAGTAAAGAGTTGATTTCTATTGAGCCACTTTTTAACGTGATTCTTTAACGACGGCGTTAAAAGTGGACCCACGGATCTTTAACAAGTGAAGTAAAAGGTGATTGATTTCTAGTGGTTAACTTTTAACGTCGGTTCTTAAACAATGGCGTTAAAAGTGAGCCCTTTTAACAGATTCTTTTAACAAACCGAAGTAAAGGTGATTGATTTTAGTGAGCCCGCGTCGGTTCTTTAAACAACGGCGTTAAAAATGAACCTTTAACCAATTCTTTTAACACCTGAAGTAAAGGTGATTGATTTCCTAGTGAGCCACTTTCAGCGTCATTCTTTAAACAGCGGCGATTAAAAGTGAACAGTTTAACTTCAGTACTTTTAACAACTAAAGTAAAGGGGGTTGATTTTCTAGTGAGCCACTTTCAACGTCAGTTCTTTAAACAACAGACGTTAAAGGTGAACTTTCTTCCATTCTTTTAACGAAGTAAAGGTGATTAATTTCTTTTGAGCCCTTTTAACGTCCCGATCCTTTAAAAACGGCGTTAAGTGAACATTCTAACCGATTCTTTTCACCGGCGAGTAAGGTGATTGATTTTTTTAATGAAACCCTTTTAGCGTCAGTTCTTGTGATGGCGTTAAAAGTGAACCTTTTACTTCTTCACAGGAAAAAGTGAGGGAGCCCCACCGCGGAGTTCTTTAAACAGGCCACGATAAAAAAGCCCGATTTGCTGAAGTAAAGGTGATTGATTTTTCTAGTAAGCCACTTTCTGTCGGTTCGCAAACTCAGCCGGCGTTAAAGTGGCGCTGCTCCGATCTTTTAACAGCCGAAGTAAGGTGATTAATTTTTTGAAATCGACTCGTCGAGTTCTTTAAACACCGGCGTTAAAAGTGAACCTCCCCAACTTGATTCTTTTCGAAGTAAAAATGATTGATTTTTTTGGCCAACCCTTTGACGTCAGTTCCTTAAACAGTGTCGTTAAAAATGAACCTTTTACACATTCTTTTAAGCGAGTAAAGGTGATTGATTTTCTTGTGAGACACTTTTAACGTCGAGTTCTTTAAACGGACGTTAAAAGCGAACCTTTTAACTCGAGTTCTTTGCTAAGTAAAGGTGATTTTCTATTGCCGAGCCACTTCGCGTCCGTTCTTTAAACGCAGCGTTAAGAGAATTCCCAACCCGACCTTTTAACAGCAGTAAAAAGGTGATTTGATTTCTTTAAGGCCACTTTCAACGTCCGGTTCTTTAAACAGTGGCGTTAAAAGTGACTACTTTAACTGATTCTTTAACAGCCGAAGTAAAAGTTGATTGATTTTCCCTGTGAACACTTTTAACGTTCTTTAAAAAATAGCGTTAAAGTGAACCCCTAACCGATTCTTTTACGTGAAGTAAAAGGTGATTGATTTTCTAGTGAGCCACTCTCAGCGTCGATTCTTTAAGCTCGGCGTTAAAAGTGACCTCTAACTTCAGTTCTTTTAACAAGGAAGTAAAGGTGATTGATTTTCTAGTGAGTTACTTTAACGTCGATTCTTTAAACAGCGCGTTAAAAGTGAGCCTAACCGATTCTTTTAACAACGAAGTAAAACGTAATGAATTTCTAGTGACACTTTCAACGTCGATTCTTTCAGCGGCGTTAAAAGTGAGCTCTTTCAGCAGATTCTTTTATCTGAAGTAAAAGGCGATTGATTTTCTATGAGCCACTTTCAACCGGATTCTCTAAACCGGCGTTAAAAGTTTTGAACGTTCTTATCAATGAAAATGATTCTTTTAACGCCGACAGTAAACAAGCGTTAAAAGTGAGACCTAACATGTTTTTGCGAACAAGAAGGGGTGACTTATGATTCTTTAAACAAGCGACGTTAAAAGCGTTTCACTGCAACCGTTCTTTTAACAATAAAGTAAAGTGATTGATTTTCTAGTGAGCCACTTTTAGCGTGAGTTCTTTAAACAGCGGCGTTAAAAGTGATTCTTTTAATGACCTCTTTTAACAGCTGAAGTAAAGGGAATTGATTTCAGTGAGCCCGACCGCGTCGATTCTTTGGGCATCGGCGTTAAAAGTAGTTCCACAACATTCTTTTAACAAGTAAAAAGGACTCGATTTTCTATTGAGCCCTCTCAGCGTCGAGTTCTTCAAACAGGCGGCGTTAAAGTGAACCTTTTAACTCAGTTCTTTTTAGCGGTGAAGTAAAGGTGATAATTTTCTAGTGAGCCTTTTAGTCAGTTCTTTAAACAAGAGCGTTAAAAGTGAACCTAACCAGTTCTTTTAACAATCAAGTAAAGGGGTTAATTTTTGTGAACGACTAAAGTGATCTTTAAACATCGGCGTTAAACTGAACCTCTAACCCGATTCTTTAACTGCAAGTAAAGGTGATTGATTTTCTAGTGAGGCACTCTAGCGTCGGTTCTTTAAACAAGCACGTTAAAAGTGCACCTTTTAACCGATTCATTTAGCTGAAGTAAAAGGTGATTGATTTTTAGTGACCCATTTAACGTACAGGGTTCATCAAACAATAACTTTAAAAGTAACTACCGATTCAGTCTGCTAGCGAAGTAAAGGTGGACAATTTTAATTGAGCCATTTTACTGTCAGTTCAAACTTAGCGCGTTAAAAGTGAACCTTTAACCGAGTTCTTTAACAAGTAGTAAAGAGGTGATTGATTTTCCAGTGAGCCACTTTCCGCGTCAATTCTTTAAACACGGCGTTAAAAGTGCCTTTAACGATTCTTTCAATGAAGTAAAGGGTGATCAATTTTTAGTGAACCACTTTTAGCGTTAAAAGTTTCTCTAACCGACTTATCAGCGTTAAAGGATTTACGAGCCACCTTCATCAGTTCTTTAAACAAGCGGCGTAAAAAGAACCTAACCGATCTTGCTTGGTAAAAGGTGATTAATTTTCTAATGCCCTTCCAGCGTCAATTCTTTAAACAACCGCGTTAAAGTGAACATCTATCACAGTTCTTTCTAGCACGAAGTAAAAGGCTGATAATTTTCGGGCACGCGTCGATTCTTTAAAAAGGGCGTTAAAAGTAACTTTTAACCGATTCTTTAAACTGAAGTAAAAGGTGATCGATTTTTAGTAGCCCTTGAGCGTCGTCTTTAAGCAATGGCGTTAAAGTGACTTTTAACTGGTTCTTTTAACAAGCAAGTAAAGTGGTGATTTTTTAGTGAGCCGCTTCACAGATCGAGTTCTTTAAAAGCACGGCGTTAAAGTGAACCTTTTAACTTCAGTCTTTTAACATGAAGTAAAGGTGATTGATTTTTTATGAGGCCCTTTCCGCGTCGATTCTTTCATGCTGGCGTTAAAGTGAACCGCACCTCGATTCTTTAACAAGTAAAAGTTAAGGGATTGATTTTCTTGTGATCACTTTCGCGTCGATTCTTTAAACAACAGCGTTAAAGTGAACCTTCCACCAGTTCTTTTATCACCCCAGTAAAGGTGATTGATTTTCTAGCGGACCACTTTCCAATTCTTTAAGCAAGACGTTAAAAGTAAAATGACAACAGTTCTTTTAACAATGCGAAAGTAAAGGGATGATCGATTTTCTAGTGACCCAACCTTACGTCGGTTCTTTAAACAACCGGCGTTAAAAGTGAACACCTAACACGTTCTTTTAACAACTGAATAAAGGTAATTAATTTCTAGTGACCAACTTGCAAGTTCTTTTTAAGCGGCGTTTAAAAGTGACTCTTTAGCTTTCAGTTCTTTTTAACCTGAAGGAAAGGTGATTGAATTTTTTGTGAGCCACTTTTACAGTTGGTTCTTTAAACAACCGCCGTTATAAGTGAACTTCTAACCATTCTTTTCGACTGAAGTAAAAGGTGATTGATTCTTCCGGGAGACACTTTTACGTCAGTTCTTTAAAGAGACGTTAAAAGTGAACCTTTTAACAGTTCTTTTAACAACTAGTAAAGGTGATTGATTTTCTAGTGAGCCCTTTCCAGCGTCAATTCTTTAAACAAGCGGCGTTAAAGTGAACTTACCCAGTTCTTTTAGCATGAAGTAAAGGAGGGTGATTTTTAATGCCACTTTTCACGTCGAGTTCTTTAAACAATGGCGTTAAAAGTGTTAAGGTCCCTTTTAACCGGACTTTTTTTAACAGCCGAAGTAAAAGGTGGTTGATTTTTAGTGACCACTTTTAGCGTCGATTCTTTAAACAGTAGCGTTAAAAGTGAACCTACAACCGATTCTGAGCAGCTGTAGTAAAGGGGGGGGATGATTTCGATTACCAACCCACTCACGTCAGTTCTTTAAAGACAGGCAGTAAAGTGCACCCTAACGATTCTTTTAACTCTGATAAAGGGTGATTGACTTTCTATTGACCGCTTTTA
>JAUPTC010003870.1:0-11472 GCA_030762895.1 Sophora flavescens
GCTTCTAGCCGTGATGCCCATCACAGCCATGATCGAGCATAACCAAAAAGAACGAAGGTGAAGTCGAGTTCGTCACGGCCTGGCCGTGATAGACATCACGGTCGTGACCCAAAACCACCACAAGTCGAGCACATCACGGCCCGGTCGTGAGAAATTCATCACGGGCCATAACCGAGGGCTCGCGACGCGAGCACATTCTCGCCTCGCGAGAGGCTGGAATTTCGCAGAGCAACCAGAAGCAGAGACCGTCACGGCCTGGCCGTGATGGCCATCACAGCCTGGCCGTGATGGCCATCACGGCCGTGACGCGCATTACTTGGACCTGAAGAAACCGAAATGGATCTAATTTGAGTTGGATTAGGACTCTAACTGCCCAATTCTATAAATAAGGGACCAGGCAGAGGCAGAAAACATCAGACCTTTGGGGCTACTACTCTAGGCATAGATTATAGATCTCTTCTCTTCTTCTCCTCTCTTCTCTTTTCTGATTTTTCTATTATGTTGTCAACTTGACTTGTCATCTCCATGGCAAGACTGGAGTAGTAGTTTGTTTCTAGGGACTAGGGCTCTGCCCGAGGTTTGTAAATGATGTTGATTTGATGTAAAATCGTTGTTGATTTCGTTATTGTTTTAGATCTGAGTTCTAGTGTGTTAATCACTCATAAATTTCGGCAACCGTTTATTTGCGTGACGTAGACGTTCTAAGGAGGAACCTAGCGGTGAACTTAGGATTTCTAGGGTGTTTCACTCGTAAAGCCCGGCAGCCACTGGTTTGTGAGATGTGAATGATCCAAGGAGGAACCTAGCGGTGAACTTAGGTTATTTGCATGACTGAGACATTTCAAGGAGGAACCTAGCGGTGAACTTGGGTGTCGGACCTACAGAAGTCAGATCTGGGATCTGGGATCGCAAAGGGTCCAATCTGGTCACGGAACGCAAAGGGTCCAATCTGGGATCGACTACCACGAGAGTAGGGGTCGGGTCAATTGGGCACGGCTTTTGTAACCCGAGAGGGAGCTTAAGCTATCAGAGGATAAACTCGCCTTCATGGCAATTTCGGTAATCAACAAAGGTAAATCAGATTAGCAACATAAACATCCTCAAAGGTAACCCAAATCCCTAGGAATCCGTTTAAATCGAAAACCCCAAAAACATTTGTTTTCTGCTCATCTATCTTTTAATTTCGAATTCAAAATCCTTTTCACTCAAAACATAAAAATCCTTTTTACAAAGTCCAGATCTAATCGATTCAAAAACTGATTGCGATTCGAGAACACAGTCTCTGTGGGTTCGATATCTTTTATTACTTGACGGCAATCCGGTACACTTGCCGGATTCGCACGCGCGTGCATTCGCACGACATCAAGTTTTTGGCGCCGTTGCCGGGGACTGTGCCTTTTCGAATCTCAATTCAAATTTTGAATTGATTTTTCTGGACCTTTTTTTTTATTATTATTTGATTTTTATTTCTGAAATAAAAAAAATCAAAAAAATCAAAAAAATTATTTTCCTTCTATTGTATCCATCTCTCTGTGTGTTATATGCGAAGATCTCTAAGTCTTGGGAGCCTTAGTGAGATTGATCCGGAGATCGAGAGGACCTTCCACAGACGTCGAAGACTACAAAGAGAGGGAGAAAGGTTGAGTCCCGTTCCACTCATGGCAAATCAACCGGATACAAAGCCTTTGAAGGACTACGCAGCCCCAAATGCGAGAGGCTTGCGAACTGGGATTGCAAGGCCAGAGATTGAGGCAGAAAACTATACCATACCGCCCATGCTAATCAACATGATTAGGCAACATCAATTCGGAGGATTGCCTTCGGAGGACCCGACCGATCACATAGAGACATTTTTAGAGTTCACCGATGCAATCCGGATTCATGGAGCCTCGGTCGATGTTGTGCGTTTGAGATTGTTCCCCTCATCTCTCACTGGAAAGGCGAAGGCCTGGCTTAAGCAAATTCCCGCTAACACCTTGACTACTTGGGACCAACTGGAGCAGGCGTTCTTGGAGAAATTCTTCCCTCCATCCAAGACGGCCTACATAAGAACCCAGATCACCGGCTTCTTCCAGAAAGACGGAGAATCATTATCGGAAGCTTGGGATCGTTACAAGGGACTGCTGGAGTCGTGCCCACATCACGGACTCGAGAGGTGGTTAATAGTGCACACCTTCTATAACGGATTGGATTACTCTTCTAAGGTGTCACTAGATTCTGCAGCCGGTGGAGCGTTTATGAATAGGCCTCTCACTGAGGCATTCAACATCATCGAGAATGTCGCCACCAACTACCACCAATGGGGATCCGAAAGAGGTAATAACCCGAACAAGATTTCGGGGGGTAAGTTTGAGGTAAATAGCACAGATCTTATTATGTCAAAGATAGACTCACTCAATAAACGTTTTGATCGGCTGGAAAGAGCTAATGTGAGTGCATTAGGTGCTACTAACCTTGTTTGTGAGATTTGTGGAATGCAGGGACATGACATGATGGGATGCCCACATGGATCCGGCGCTTCGGGTGAACAAGTGAACTCTTGTAACAACTACTACGATACGAACCCGAAGCTGCCCAACTATGCTCCCCCAAATCCCTACAACCAAAGAAAGAACAACCCTTACCTCTCCTACGGCAACTACAGCAACACGCTCAACCATGAGTTCCAAGAGGGTCAAGGTAATAAGAGAGCCGCACCGGGGTATCCTCAGGTTCAAAAATCTAAGCTCGAGTCTCTCATGGAAAACTTTGTTGCCACTCAAGCTCGGTAGAATGAGGCAATAAAGGAGCTAGCATCTAAGGTAGACCACTTAGCCACTCATAGCAAGATGCTAGAAACCCAGATTGCCCAACAAGCCGACACGTACTCGAGACCTAAGGATACATTCCCGGGGCAACCCGAAGCAAATCCCAATGAGCATTGCAATGTCATACACTTGAGGGATGATAAGCTTGGGGTGGGGGTAGCTGAAATGGAGGTGGAACCGGAGGAGGACACGAGCGAAAAAGAAGAGCCAGAACCAAAGTACGTCCCTCCACCACCGTACCAACCCCCGATACCTTTCCCACAAAGGTTGGTCAAGAGAAAGCAAGTGGAAGAAGAAATCAAGAGCTTAACTGAGGAGCCAATTATCATGGAAAAATCTAATATGCCTCCTAAACTAAAAGACCCAGGTAGTTTCTCTATCGCTTGCTCGATCGAACAAGTGCAAGTAGACCCAGCCTTATGTGACTTAGGGGCTAGCACGAGCTTGATGTCCCTCACTATCATGGAAAGGTTGGGAAGCAAAGAGTTGAGACCATTCAAATTCCCCTTACAAATTGCGGATGGCTCAACTAGGACTCCTCTAGGCATACTAGAGAATGTTCCTGTAAAGGTAGGGAAATTCTTCATCCCTACCGACTTCCTGGTATTGGACATGAAAGGGAATTCTAAATTCCCCATCATTTTAGGAAGGCCATTCTTGGCAACCGCTGGAGCAGTAATAGACGTAAGGAATGGCAAACTCTCTCTAAATGTAGAGGAAGGTAGGGTAAATTTTCAGTTGACTAACTCTTATAACAACCCTCCCTTTGAGAGCCATGTGTGCAGAATTGATGTAACGTCTCCAGCGGTAGAGAAAGAACTTAGCATGGAAGCAACCCCAAAGATATGCATGGTTGAAGATGCACCCAGTGGTGAAGTTGGAGTTGCTGTCCATGCAGAAACAAAACTTCCGCCGGGAGGAAGGAAGGCTAGGAAGCTCCGAGAGAAAAGAGCAAAGCGGAAGCGTTATTGGCCGTATGAGCAGAAACGGCTTTTTGAAGGAGTTCCTTGGAAGAGAAGTGTGCCTGCACTTCTACGCCCAGCCGACCCCGGTTGATTTAAGGAAGTATGGTCAAGCTTAAGACCATAAATAAGCGCTTCTTGGGAGGCAACCCAAGTTTTCTTTCCCTTTTTCGTTTTGTTTTTGATTTAACCTCTTGAATAATTTGAGAAGATCAAGAGGCAAAAATATCATTAATAGGTTTGTCTAGTGTTTTCAGGTTGAGAAAGAGAAGAAGAGCATAAAAAAAAAAAGAGATAAAGTCAGAGGCCATCACGCCCTGGCCGTGACAATGGTCACGGCCGTGATGAACTAAACAAGAGCACAGAAAGGATCACGGCCTAGCCGTGACAACCATCACGGGCGTGATGAGTAGGATGCCAAAGCCAGAGAGCATCACGGCCTAGCCGTGATGTAGATCACGGCCGTGACAGGGCAACTCCTGAGGACAGAATTGATCACGGCCTAGCCGTGATGAGCCTCACGACCGTGATACTATTTCCACCCCAGTTTTGACTGGAATGTGAAGCCAACACCCGCTACCGACTCGGTAAGTTGTTCCAATTTTTCTCTTCTCTCCGACTTGATTATTTACATTGGAGACAATGTAAGTAATCAAGCTTGGGGTAGGGGTATTTATTTCTGCATTTGCATTGTTGCATTCATATTGCATTCACATAGGCATGGATTGGCATGATCACATTCTCTAGATTGCCCCTCACTTAGAACATGCATCCGATTGTAAGAACTTAGAGCCAAATGAATTGAGATAGTGAATTTTGAACCCAATTTTTTATTATTCTTGAGATATGGCTAAAAATAAAAATTCTTGAGATAGTCATTTGATAGTTGATAATTAGCATGTGGTTCCTTAGACTTGTGTACCTTACTGATTTTTGAACTACTAAATGTAAGATTTTTAGCCAAAAGGGGTATTCACTAAATCTACCCCATTTCTTGTGATAGAGTGTTGTAATTCCTCTTGGACTGTATTTTCTAGAACTTGACTTGAAACCATTTCAAAACTTAAAAATTTCTGAAAACATTTTTGGAAATGATTGAGGCACTAGGTATTTTTCCGGCCTCCCGAGCTTTGAATGATAAATGCTACCCCTTAGTTACCCAATTTTGAGCCTAAAGATAAAATACTTTTCTTGGTACCTTGAATTACTTTGATAAATAATGCTGGGTATGGCACCTTTTAAAGTATTACAAAAAGGGTAATTGGTAGTTGGAAAAAGTATGGGAAGAAAAAGTTAGAAAGTAATTGATGCAAACCAAGGATGATGTCCAATTTGAGGCCAAATTAATATTTTTGATGAAAATTTTATTTTCATTGTGGTGAACCCGTATGCTTGAATTGGTCATATCTTGAGCTACGAATCTCCGATTGATACATTCTTTGGTGCGTTGGAAATCTTAGGGAATTATCTACAAATCATATCTCAGGCCTCTTGACCAAATTCGGCTTCTATCATGGTGAAAAAGGGGCTGCAAGTTTAATACGAATTCTTGGACCTTAAATGAGTTATATGTTAATTGGGCTACACCAAGCTTGATGAATGAGCAAGGCCCATTATGAATGGTGGCTGGCACGTTTTTGGAACTTACAAAGGAGAGCAACCTTTGGCTTGCATGCCTAGGTAACTCCTTTAGAAGTTATGGAACCACTTTTATTATTTTCTTAAGTAGGATAGTTATATTCTTTTAATAACCACTTAGTGGAGAGTTATGTCTAGTTATTAGGAGTTTATGTCATCTTATGATGACCTTTGGTTTTTACTTCCCTATGCTATATGTACACACCTATTACATGATGAATGATAACTTTGAGTTCATTTTGGATTGATTCCAATTGTGAGAGTGTTTTCTCTCTTGGGTTCTTCATTGAGCCAACCCTTGTTCTTATCAAGAATCCAAGATTCTTGTGGCGAACCTCACATTGGCTTATCAAATCCCCTTGGATTTGTGGCGCCTACCTCCCATTTCTCATCTTATCCAATTTTGTATTTCACCTTCTTCTACAATTTTGCTTGGTCACTCAAGGATAGATCCGAAAATATACATGCTCCTTTTTAGGATCATATCATTTGGTATCAGAGCCATCCTTCCTAGAGTGACTTATGATTTTGTTTTTTCAATTTTTTTCGAAAGTTTGAATTTTTCTTAGTGGGTTCTTCATGGAGTCACTAATGAAGAAAAATGATGCCAAGAAAATGGAGGATCTTTTCTATTCTAGATGCTATGTGAAGGACAAGATATGTAGCTTGGTCATTGATAGAAAGGGTTACATCAACCTAGCTAGTACCACCATGGTGCAAAAGTTGGGACTTCCTCTTCTAGAGCATCCACAACCGTATGTCATTTGGAGCATCCCGGAGTTTAGTGATTTTGGTGACGTGATGGTGAACAAACAAGTACGAGTGCCATTCCGGATTGGGAGATATGAAGATGACGTTTTATGTGATGTGGTGCCCATGGAAACGAAGCACTTGTTACTTGGGCGTCCATGGAGGATTGAACGACAAGCGAGATATGATGTCTACAACAATAGGTACTCATTTGTATTTAATAATCGTAAAATTACTATGGGATCATTGTCACCAAAACAAGTGTATGAAGATCAAATGTACTTGAAAGGAGAGAGTGAGAAAAAAAGAATGATCGAGAAAACAATAAAAGAAGAGTGTTCGGTGAATGAGGAAAGCAAAGAAGGAGAGGTAATAAAAAAAGAAAGCCATGAGAAAAAGGTAGAAGAAAAGGGAATGGAGGAAAACAAACAGAATGAAAAAGATGTTGAGAAAAAGGTGGAGACTGCATTTTTTGAAGGGGAAAATAAAAAAAAAAATTGAGGCAAAGGTTGAAAGAAGAATTGCGAGTCTTCCTATAAAGGAAAATAAGGTGAAGGCAGCAATGTTGGCAAGGCAGCCTATATATATCTTTCTATGTAAAGATGCTTGTTTGACTACCAATGCAAACTCTTTGCCTAGAGGTGATGACTCTATTTTGAAGGAAGTTGAAGAAACAATTCCAAGAGAGGTGCCCCATGGATTCAAAATGGTTGTGTTTGAACCCGGAGGATAAAGAAGACTCCTTAAGGCAATAAATTCGAGGTCGAATTCTTTTCAAGAGGGAGGGAATGATGCAAACCAAGGATGATGTCCAATTTGAGGCCAAATTAATATTTTTGATGAAAATTTTATTTTCATTGTGGTGAACCCGTATTCTTGAATTGGTCATATCTTGAGCTACGAATCTCCGATTGATACATTCTTTGGTGCGTTGGAAATCTTAGGGAATTATCTACAAATCATATCTCAGGCCTCTTGACCAAATTCGGCTTCTATCATGGTGAAAAAGGGGCTGCAAGTTTAATACGAATTCTTGGACCTTAAATGAGTTATATGTTAATTGGGCTACACCAAGCTTGATGAATGAGCAAGGCCCATTTTGAATGGTGGCTGGCACGTTTTTGGAACTTACAAAGGAGAGCAACCTTTGGCTTGCATGCCTAGGTAACTCCTTTAGAAGTTATGGAACCACTTTTATTATTTTCTTAAGTAGGATAGTTATATTCTTTTAATAACCACTTAGTGGAGAGTTATGTCTAGTTATTAGGAGTTTATGTCATCTTATGATGACCTTTGGTTTTTACTTCCCTATGCTATATGTACACACCTATTACATGATGAATGATAACTTTGAGTTCATTTTGGATTGATTCCAATTGTGAGAGTGTTTTCTCTCTTGGGTTCTTCATTGAGCCAACCCTTGTTCTTATCAAGAATCCAAGATTCTTGTGGCGAACCTCACATTGGCTTATCAAATCCCCTTGGATTTGTGGCGCCTACCTCCCATTTCTCATCTTATCCAATTTTGTATTTCACCTTCTTCTACAATTTTGCTTGGTCACTCAAGGATAGATCCGAAAATATACATGCTCCTTTTTAGGATCATATCAGTAATTTCTCTTGAGCTATAAATCTCCCCTTCTCCAAACAAATAAAAATGAAATAAACACAAAGAAAAAAAAAATGGAGAAGGGGATGACGAAAGAAAGTGAGAAATGAAAAAGAAAAAAAAATATAGAAAAAAGAAAGGTGGAAAAAGTAAATCAAAGTCCCCCAAAAGGTATTTTAGAAGGTGTCATACTTTGTAATGTTTGATAATCTGTCTAGCCTTCTTGAAATTCCCTTTTCCTTGATTTTCCCACCTTACAATAAATCCCATGGCCACATTACAACCAAAGGAAAAGACCTCTTGATTCTTAAGTGTTTTCATAAATAAAGTAGAGATGTGGTTAATAGTCAAGCCTATGGTAAAATACTTTCCTTGAGGAAATGGAGTGAATTGTCAATAAACCCTAAAACACTTGAGTGAGGTGAGATGAGTGCCCAAATCAGTGAGAACATGAACTTGAAGAACCTAAGCTTCTAATTGGACTTAAACTTGATTATCTCTTGAGTGCTTATTAAAAATGCCTATCACTTGGATTAGCTTCTAGGGTTCTTAGTTCACTATCCATGCTTTGATTGATTTATCTTATGGCCTGAGTAATTGCTTGAGGACAAGCAAAGTTTTAAACTTGGGGTGATTTGATGAGTGTGATTCCACATCATCTTTGTCTATCATTTTGCATGCATTTTCATGTAGTTTAGGCATGTTTTTATTAGATTTTAGGTTAATTTTCCTTTGGAACGGGTAAGGCGGTTTTCGTGTGTTGTTTTGCAGATATCAAGGGTAAATTGCTCAAGATCAACCATGATGAAGTTTGGATGAAGATGGAGCTTTAAAACTGAAGAAAATGAGCCAAACAGAGCCCATCACGGCCTAGCCGTGATGCCCATCACGGCCATGATCGAGCATAACTGAAAAAGAACGAAGGCTGAAGTCAGAGTCTGTCACGGCCTGGCCGTGATAGACATCACGGCCGTGACCCAAAACCACCACAAGTCAGAGCACATCACGGCCCAGCCGTGAAATTCATCACGGGCCATAACAGAGGGCTCGCGACGCGAGCACATTCTCGCCTCGCGAGAGGCTGGAATTTCGCAGAGCAACCAGAAGCAGAGACCGTCACGGCCTGGCCGTGATGGCCATCACAGCCTGGCCGTGATGGCCATCACGGCCGTGACGCGCATTACTTGGACCTGAAGAAACCGAATTGGATCTAATTTGAGTTGGATTAGGACTCTAACTGCCCAATTCTATAAATAAGGGACCAGGCAGAGGCAGAAAACATCAGACCTTTGGGGCTACTACTCTAGGCATAGATTATAGATCTCTTCTCTTCTTCTCCTCTCTTCTCTTTTCTGATTTTTCTATTATGTTGTCAACTTGACTTGTCATCTCCATGGCAAGACCTGGAGTAGTAGTTTGTTTCTAGGTTCTAGGGATCTGCCCGATGTTTTTAAATTTTGTTGATTTGATGGAAAATGGTTTTTGATTTCGTTATTTTTTTTTATCCTAGTTCTAGTGTGTTAATCACTCATAAATTTCGGCAACCGTTTATTTGCGTGACGTAGACGTTCTAAGGAGGAACCTAGCGGTGAACTTAGGATTTCTAGGGTGTTTCACTCGTAAAGCCCGACAGCCACTGGTTTGTGAGATGTGAATGATCCAAGGAGGAACCTAGCGGTGAACTTAGGTTATTTGCATGACTGAGACATTTCAAGGAGGAACCTAGCGGTGAACTTGGGTGTCAGACCTATAGAAGTCAGACTTGGGACTGAAATCACGAGAGTTAGAAGCCGTCCCTCGAGGAGCAACGAGTTGTCACGGAACGCAAAGGGTCCAATCTGGGATCGACTACCACGAGAGTAGGGGTCGGGTCAATTGGGCATGGCTTTTGTAACCCGAGAGGGAGCTTAAGCTATCAGAGGATAAACTCGCCTTCAAGGCAATTTCGGTAATCAACAAAGGTAAATCAGATTAGCAACATAAACATCCTCAAAGGTAACCCAAATCCCAAGGAATCCGTTTAAATCGAAAAACCGGAAAACATTTTTTTCTTTGGGGTTTCTATCGTTTCCCCCGGGAATTCAAAATCCTTTTCACTCAAAACATAACACTCCTTTTTACAACGTCCAGGTCTCCTCATTCGGTGTTTCGCGACCCCGGCGTGAGTCATCCTCTGGGTTCGATATAAGTTGTTGGGAAAAAGAGGTGAAACACGAGGAATTCCCCGGTGGTCACACGTCCTAGTTCTACTCTCGACCAAGCTTGCTTAACTGCGGGGTTGTGATGGGATCACGTGCGTTAGTGCTGGTATGATTTCACGTGTTAGTCTACGCGCGATCAAATCCTTTATAATCTTACTTACTGCGACGTTCGAGCCTGCGTTCCCCAAGGGTTCCGGTCAGCCCGCTTCGGATGGGGCTTCCAAGACATCATGGACATACCGTAATTACCAGATTTATTTTCACGTGCTCCGAATGTCCTGAATTTTGGCAAGGTGGCATGAGAAAATCAAAGGATCGCGGCCCATTGGTCCGTTGGACCCATGGGCACCACCCGATTCTAGCCAAACGGCGCCGCCTCTGGCCACTTTTCTAATTTTCAAGTATTTTCTCCGCATCATAATTACCGGGACGGGTGAGGCTTTCGGCAATCGTGGTCCCATAACTTTTAAAATTCATTTGACACTGTTTCCAACATTCCGGCATCGTCCGGTGGGTCTTTATGTTGGGGTTTGGCGTTTCCGCGGTCCGGAGGGCCCCGCACCGCCGACCGGCGGGGGCACTCGTTTGAGGCCGTATACGGTCTCCCTCCTTCGGTGTTTCGGCGACCCCGGCTTTCCGGAGCCATGCTCTGGGTCGGCCGGTAAAGTGGTTGGGAAAAAGAGGTGCAACACGAGGAATTCCCAGGAGGTCACCCGTCCTAGTACTACTCTCGCCCAAGCACGCATAACTGCGGAGTTCTGATGGGATCCGGTGCATTAGTGCTGGTATGAGCGCACCTGTTAGTCTACGCGCGATCAAATCCTTTATACGCTTACTTTCCGCGACGTGCAGAGCTTCCGTTACCCCAAGGGTTCCGATCAGACTCCGCTTCCGGATGGGGCTTCCGAGACATAAGGGACATGCCGGTAATTACCATATTTATTTTCACGTGCTCCGAATGTCCTGAATTTTGGCAGGGTGGCAGGAAAAAATCCAAGGATCGAGGTTGGACCCATGGGCACCACCCGATTCTGGCCAAACAGCGCCGTCTCGGCCACTTTTCCTATTTTCGAAGTATTTCTCCGTATCATAATTACCAGGACGGGTGCGGCTTTCTGACAGTCGTGGTCCCATTTTTTGTTAAATTCATTTGACACTGTTTCCAACATTTCCGGCATCCTCGGGTGGGTCTTTATGCTGGGGTTTGGCATTTCATGGCTCGGAGGGCCCCTTACACCGACCGGCGGGGGCACTCGTTTGAGGCCGTATACAGTCTCCCTCATTCGGTGTTTCGGCGACCCCGGCTTTCCGGAGCCATGCTTTGGGTCGGCCGGTAAAGTGGTTGGGAAAAAGAGGTGCAACACGAGGAATTCCCAGGAGGTCACCCATCCTAGTACTACTCTCGCCCAAGCACGCTTAACTGCGGAGTTCTGATGGGATCCGGTGCATTAGTGCTGGTATGATCGCACTGTTAGTCTCACGCGCGATCAAATCCTTTATACGCT
>JAUPTC010003871.1:0-11460 GCA_030762895.1 Sophora flavescens
GTCCATGATATTCCTTCACTTAAATGGGCCTAACACTAATCTCCTAGCGTCAATTGAGGCATATGATACCTTGTTGGAAAGCTTATTGGAGGAGGCCACTTAATTTGGTCTCTGAGGTTAGGTCAAAGAATTAATAAGCAAAAATTGCGGTTACCTTTACCCTGACAATTCCTAGAGGAGAGCGGAAATTAGACAACTTTTACAATCATTGTTTTTGCTTTTACATTGGAGCATAATTACTAAACATTGTTAATTTTCAGATTTTCACTCTTCAGCCTTGTGCTGTATGCTTAGCATAACTGAGAGCTACGGATATGAGGATTTTGAGATCTTGCTGTCACGAAAGATAAGGAAGGGACCTACAATTTTTCAGGTGATACAAGAATTATCAGTTGATAAAATGAAGGGCTAGAGTGATTTTAGGATTTCTACGGACATGGATAGGTCTGCGGTCGCAGTGTTCCTTCTTAAATGGAGGCTAACGCCGCCCAAATTGCCCAAGCCCCAATTAAGGCATATGATACCTTGTTGGAAAGCTTATTCAGAGGCCCTTAATTTGGTCTAGGGTTAGGTCGGGATTAAAATGCATAAATCGCAGTTTACAGTGGCACAAGCTAGAGAGAGAAGGAAATTAGACAACTTTGATAATCATTGTTTTTGGTTTTACATTTTTGGGCTTAATTGGACTTAATTGCTAAACATTGTTAATTTTCGGATTTTTCACTCTTCCTGACCTTGTTGCCTTGCGCGGAGCATAACTAGAGCTACAGATTTCGGATTTTGGTGATCTTGCTATCCCTAGAAAGATAAGGAAGAGACCCACAATTTCATATTTCCAAAGAATTATCAAATTAGGCCAAAATCAAGGCTAAATAGGATCCCGAGTTCTCTAGCACGGATCAGTGCGCAGTCCATGATGTTCCTTCACTTAAATGGGCCTAACTTACTCATTTTAGCCCAATTAAGGCATATGATACCTTGTTGGAAAGCTTATTAAGAGGCCCTTAATTTGGTATAGGGTTAGGTCAGGATTCATAAGCAAAAATAGTAGTTTACAGCCGCACAAGCCAGAGAGAGATGGAAATTAGACAACTTTTACAATCATTGTTTTTGCTTTTACATTATTGGGCATAATTGCTAAACATTGTTAATTATCAGATTTTTCACTCTTCCTGACCTTGTTGCCATATGCAGAGCATAACTAGAGCTACAGATATCGGATTTTGGTGATCTTGCTGTCCCTAGAAAGATAAGGATGGGACCTACAATTTCAGGTTCACAAGAATTGTCAAATTATTCCAAACTCAAGGCTAAATTGCGTCCCAAGTTCTCTGGCGCGGATAAGTGCAAAGTCCATGATATTCCTTCACTTAAATGTGCCTAAGTTACTCATCTTAAGCCCAATTAAGGCATATGATACCTTGTTGGAAAGCTTATTCAGAGGCCCTTAATTTGGTCCAGGGTTATATCCGGATTAAAAAGCAAAAATAGCAGTTTACAACCGCACAAGCCAGAGAGAGACGGAAATTAGACAACCTTTACAATCATTGTTTTTGCTTTTACATTATTGGGCTTAATTGCTAAACATTGTTGATTTTCGGATTTTTCACTCGTCCTGACCTTGTTGCCTTGTGCAGAGTATATATAGAGCTACAGATATCGGATTTTGATGATATTGCTGTCCCTAGAAAGATAAGGAAGGGACCTACAATTTCAGGTCCCCAAGAATTATAAAATAAGGCCAAAATCAAGGCTAAATTGGGTCCCGAGTACTCTGGCGCGGATCAGTGCACAGTCCATGATGTTCCTTCACTTAAATGGGCCTAACTTACTAATCTTAAGCCCAATTAAGGTATATGATACCTTGTTGGAAACCTTATTCAGAGGCCCTTAATTTGGTCTATTGTTAGGTCAGGATTAAAAAGCATAAATAGCAGTTTATAACCATACAAGCCAGAGAGACGGAAATTAGACAACTTTTACAATCATTGTTTTTGGTTTTACATTATTGGGCTTAATTAGGCTTATTTGCTAAACATTGTTAATTTTCGGATTTTTCACTCTTCCTGACCTTGTTGCCTTGCACAGAGCATAACTAGAGCTACAGATTTCGGATTTTGGTGATCTTGTTGTCCCTAGAAAGATAAGGAAGACAACTTTTACAATCATTGTTTCTGGTTTTACATTATTGGGCTTAATTGGACTTAATTTCTAAACATAGTTAATTTTCAGATTTTTCACTCATCCCAGTCATGTTGCCATACGCAGAGCATAACTAGAGCTACAGATATCGGATTTTGGTGATCTTGCTGTCCCTAGAAAGATTAGGAAGAGACCTACAATTTCAGGTGACACAAGAATTGTCAATTTAGGCCAAAATAAAGGCTAAATTGGGTCCCGACCTTATCCTGACCTAACCCTAGACAAAATTAAGGGCCTCTGAATAAGCTTTCCAACATGGTATCATATGCCTTAATTGGGCTAAAGATGAGTAAGTTAGGCCCATTTAAGTGAAGGAATATTAGTGGGCCTTGCTGCCGCGCGCAGAAATCGGGACCCAATTTAGCCTTGATTTTGGAATAATTTTACAATTCTTGAACGTGAAATTGTAGGTCCCTTCCTTATCTTTCTAGGGATAGCAAGATCATCAAAATCGCTACTTGTAGCTCTGAGTTATGCTATGCACATGGCAAAGCAAGGTCAAGAAGAGTGAAAAATCCGAAAATTAACAATGATTAGCAATTGCCAATAATGTAAAAGCAAATGAGTAAAAAGTTGTCTAATTTATGTCCCAATTGCGGCTGTAAACTGCTTTTTTTACTTATCAATCCTGACCCAGACCCAAATTGTGGGCCTCTGGATAAGCTTTCAAACAAGGTAGCCTTAATTGGGCTTAAGACTAGTAAGTTAGTCCCATTTAAGTGAAGGAAACCAATCATCCCGGACTCCCTACCCACATTCCGGACCGAATTTGGTCTTAATTGTCTAAACAACTTCTTTGAACCTGAATTTTTTCCTTATCTTTCTAGGGACACAACGATCATCAAAATCGATATCTTTTGCCATGCGCACAAGGTAACAAGGTTAGGAAAGAGTGAAAAACCGGAAATTAACAATGTTTTTAATTATGCCCAATAATGTAAAAGCAAAAACAATGATTGTAAAAGTTGTCTAACTTCCTTCTCTGTCTAACCTACGAAAGGTGAAGGAATACGATCTCCTTCGCGCCGGATGTCGGGACCAAATTTAGCCTTGATTTTGGTCTAAATTGACAATTGAAACCTGAAATTGTTGGTCTCTTCCTTATCTTTCTAGGGGACAAGATCACCCAAAATCCGAAACATGTAGCTCTTCAGGGGTAAAGTCGGGCGGAGTGAAAAATCCGAAAATTAACAAATATTTAGCAATTAAGACCAATTAAGCCCAATATTGTAAAAGCAAAATCAATGATTGTAAAAGTTGTCTAATTTCCGTCTCTCTCTGGTTTGTGCTGCTATAAACTGCTATTTATGCTTATAATCCGAATTTTGATGATCTTGTTGTCCCTAGAAAGATAAGGAAATTACCCAACTTTTACAATCATTGTTTTTGGTTTTACATTATTGGGCTTAATTGCTAAACATTGTTAATTTTCGGATTTTTCACTCTTCCTGACCTTATTGCCTTGCGCAGAGAATAACTAGAGCTACAGATTTCGGATTTTGGTGATCTTGCTGTCCCGAGAAAGATAAGGAAGAGACCAATAATTTCAGGTTTCACAAGAATTGTCAAATTAGGCAACAATAAGGCTAAATTGGGTCCCGATTTCTCTGGCGCGGATCAGTGCGCAGCCCATAATGTTCCTTCACTTAAATGGGCCTAAATTACTCATCTTAAGCCCAATTAAGGCCTATGATACCTTGTTGGAAAGCAAATTCAGAGGCCCTTCTACATTGGGCTTTACAATTTAATCCGATGTTCCGATACCTATGTGGGCCAAATGGACTTGTTTGATCCTAATAGAGCCCAAATTGACTTTTTAGGTCATATAGGACCTAACTGGGCCAATTTGTACTTCTTTTGTCCTATTGTAGCCCAAATGGACTTGTTTGATCCTAATAGAGCCCAACTGGACATTTTAGGTCATATAGGACCTAACTGGGCCAATTTGTACTTCTTTGGTCCTATTGGAGCCCAAATGGACTTGTTTGATCCTAATAGAGCCCAAATGGACTTTTTAGGTCATATAGCACCTAACTGGGCCAATTTGTACTTCTTTGGTCCTATTGGAGCCCAAATGGACTTGTTTGATCCTAATAGAGCCAAAATGAACTTTTTAGGTCATATAGGACCTATTATGTCAGGTTTCACAAGAATTGTCAAATTAGACCAAAATCAAGGCTAAATTGGGTCCCGAGTTCTCGCGTGGACAGCGGCTGTGATCTATGATGTTCCTTCACTTAAATAAGCCTAACTTACTAATATTAAGCCCAATTAAGGCATATGATACCTTGTTGGAAAGCTTATTCAGAGGCCCTTAATTTGGTCTAGGGTTAGGTCGGGATTAAAATGCATAAATGTGAGTTCAGATGCACGAGCTAGAGAGAGAAGGAAATTAGACAACTTTGATAATCATTGTTTTTGGTTTTACATTTTTGGGCTTAATTGGACTTAATTGCTAAACATTGTTAATTTTCGGATTTTTCACTCTTCCCGACCTTGTTGCCTTCTGCGAGGCATAACTAGAGCTACTGATTTCGGATTTTGGTGATCTTGCTATCCCTAGAAAGATAAGGAAGAGACCCACAATTTCATATTTCCAAAGAATTATCAAATTAGGCCAAAATCAAGGCTAAATAGGATCCCGAGTTCTCTAGCACGGATCAGTGCGCAGTCCATGATGTTCCTTCACTTAAATGGGCCTAACTTACTCATTTTAGCCCAATTAAGGCATATGATACCTTGTTGGAAAGCTTATTAAGAGGCCCTTAATTTGGTATAGGGTTAGGTCAGGATTCATAAGCAAAAATAGTAGTTTACAGCCGCACAAGCCAGAGAGAGATGGAAATTAGACAACTTTTACAATCATTGTTTTTGCTTTTACATTATTGGGCATAATTGCTAAACATTGTTAATTATCAGATTTTTCACTCTTCCTGACCTTGTTGCCATATGCAGAGCATAACTAGAGCTACAGATATCGGATTTTGGTGATCTTGCTGTCCCTAGAAAGATAAGGATGGGACCTACAATTTCAGGTTCACAAGAATTGTCAAATTATTCCAAACTCAAGGCTAAATTGCGTCCCAAGTTCTCCAAGCGCGGATAAGTGCAAAGTCCATGATATTCCTTCACTTAAATGTGCCTAAGTTACTCATCTTAAGCCCCAATTAAGGCATATGATACCTTGTTGGAAAGCTTATTCGAGGCCCTTAATTTGGTTCAGGGGTTATATCCGGATTAAAAAGCAAAAATAGCAGTTTACAACCGCACAAGCCAGAGAGGCGGAAATTAGACAACCTTTACAATCATTGTTTTTGCTTTTACATTATTGGGCTTAATTGCTAAACATTGTTGATTTTCGGATTTTTCACTCGTCTGACCTTGTTGCCTTGTGCGTAGTATATATAGAGCTACGGATATCGGATTTTGATGATATTGCTGTCCCTAGAAAGATAAGGAAGGGACCTACAATTTCAGGTCCCCAAGAATTATAAAATAAGGCCAAAATCAAGGCTAAATTGGGTCCAGTACTGCGGCGCGGATCGGTGCACGATCCATGATGTTCCCTTCACTTAAATGGGCCTAACTTACTAATCTTAAGCCCAATTAAGGTATATGATACCTTGTTGGAAACCTTATTCAGAGGCCCTTAATTTGGTCTATTGTTAGGTCAGGATTAAAAGCATAAATAGCAGTTTATAACCATACAAGCTAGAGACGAGAAATTAGACACACCATGATCATTGTTTTTGGTTTTACATTATTGGGCTTAATTAGGCTTATTTGCTAAACATTGTTAATTTTTGGATTTTTCACTCTTCCTGACCTTGTTTGCCTTGCACAGAGCATAACAAGAGCTACAGATTTCGGATTTTGGTGATCTTGTTGTCCCTAGAAAGATAAGGAAGACAACTTTTACAATCATTGTTTTTGGTTTTACATTATTGGGCTTAATTGGACTTAATTTCTAAACATAGTTAATTTTCAGATTTTTCACTCATCCCAGTCATGTTGCCATACGCAGAGCATAACTAGAGCTACAGATATCGGATTTTGGTGATCTTCTTTGTCCTAGAAAGATTAGGAAGAGACCTACAATTTCAGGTGACACAAGAATTGTCAATTTAGGCCAAAATAAAGGCTAAATTGGGTCCCGACCTTATCCTGACCTAACCCTAGACAAAATTAAGGGCCTCTGAATAAGCTTTCCAACAAGGTATCATATGCCTTAATTGGGCTAAAGATGAGTAAGTTAGGCCCATTTAAGTGAAGGAATATGGGAGGACCTTGCTGTCCCGAGAAAACGGGACCCAATTTAGCCTTGATTTTGGAATAATTTTACAATTCTTGTGGAAAGTGTAGGGTCCCTTCCTTATCTTTCTAGGGATAGCAAGATCACAAAATCCGAAAATCGTAGCTCTAGTTATGCTATGCATGCGGCAAAAGGTCAAGAAAGAGTGAACGCAAATTAAAATTAATTAGCAATTATGCCCAATAATGTAAAAGCAAAAACAATGATTGTAAAAGTTGTCTAATTTATGTCTCTGGGTTGTGCGGCTGTAAACTGCTATTTTACTTTTAATCCTCTCAACCCTAGACCAAATTATGGGCCTCTGAATAAGCTTTCAAACAAGGTATGATATGCCTTAATTGGGCTTAAGATTGTAAGTTAGTCCCGTTTAAGTGAAGGAATATCATGGACGCACGATCCACCCCAAGTACTCGGACCAAATTTAGTCTTGATTTTGGTCTAATTTCAATTCTTGTGAACCTGAAATTGTAGGTCCCTTCCTTATCTTTCTAGGGACACTAACAAGATCATCAAAATCGATATCTTTAGCTCTAGTTATTCTGTGCACAAGGTAACAAGGTTAGGAAGAGTGAAAAATCCGAAAATTAACAATGTTTATTATGCCCAATAATGTAAAAGCAAAAACAATTTGTAAAATTGTCAAAGTTTAACTTCCTTCTCCTCTAGCTTGTCCAACCTCCATTTTAGGTGAAGGAATATCATCTCATCGATCCGCTGAGACTACTCGGGACCAAATTTAGCCTTGATTTTGTGTCTAAATTGACATTTGGAAACCCGAAATTGTGGTCTCTTCCTTATCTTTCTAGGACAGCAAGATCACCAAAATCGATAATCGTAGCTCTAGTTATGCTGTGCGAGGCAACAAGGTCGAGGGAGTGAAAAATCGAAAATTAACAATGTTTAGCAATTAAGACCAATTAAGCCCAATATTGTAAAAGCAAAATCAATGATTGTAAAAGTTGTCTAATTCGTCTCTCTCTGGTTTGTCTTTATTTGGTTGCTATTTATGATTATAATCCGAATTTGGGTGATCTTTTAGTCCCTAGAAAGATAAGTAAATTCCCCAACTTTTACAATCATTGTTTTTGGTTTTACATTATTGGGCTTAATTGCTAAACATTGTTAATTTTCGGATTTTTCACTCTTCCCCCGACCTTATTGCCTTCTGCAGAGAATAACTAGAGCTAATAGATTTTGGATTTCGTTGTCCCTAGAAAGATAAGGAAGAGACCAATAATTTCAGGTTTCACAGAATTGTCAAATTAGGCAAAAATAAGGCTAAATTGGGTCCCGATTTCTCTGGCCGGATCGGCGCGCGACCCGATGTTCCTTCACTTAAATGGGCCTAACTTACTCATCTTAAGCCCAATTAAGGCCTATGATACCTTGTTGGAAAGCAAATTGAGGCCTTCCCAATTTAATCCGATGTTCGATGTGGGCCAAATGGACTTGTTTGATCCTAATAGAGCCCAAATTGTTTTAGGTCATATAGGACCTAATGGGCCAATTTGTACTTCTTTTTGTCCTATTGGAGCCCAAATGGACTTGTTTGATCCTAATAGAGCCCAACTGGACATTTTAGGTCATATAGGACCTAACTGGGCCAATTTGTATTCTTTGGTTTTGGAGCCCAAATGGACTTGTTTGATCCTAATAGCGCCCAAATGGACTTTTAGGTCATATAGCACCTACTGGGCCAATTTGTACTTCTTTGTTCTATTGGAGCCCAAATGGACTTGTTTGATCCTAATAGAGCCAAAATGAACTTTTTAGGTCATATAGGACCTATTATGTAGGTTTCACAAGTATTGTCAAATTAGACCAAAATCAAGGCTAAATTGGGTCCGAGTTCTCAGGCGTGGGCGCTTAGTCCATGATGTTTCTTCACTTAAATAAGCCTAACTTACTAATATTAAGCCCAATTAAGGCATATGATACCTTGTTGGAAAGCTTATTCAGAGGCCCTTAATTTGGTCTAGGGTTAGGTCGGGATTAAAATGCATAAATCGCAGTTTACAGTGGCACAAGCTAGAGAGAGAAGGAAATTAGACAACTTTGATAATCATTGTTTTTGGTTTTACATTTTGGGGGCTTTATGGGGCTTAATTGCTAAACATTGTTAATTTTCGGACTCTTCCCTTGTTGCCTCTTGGGGCAACCTAGGCTCGAATTCTGATTTTGGTGATCTTCCTATCCCCTAGAAAGATAAGGAAGAGACCCACAATTTCATATTTCCAAAGAATTATCAAATTAGGCCAAAATCAAGGCTAAATGGATCCGCGAGTTCTCTAGCACGGATGACTGCTAGGTCCGTGATGTTCCTTCACTTAAATGGTAACTTACTCATTTTAGCCCAATTAAGGCATATGATACCTTGTTGGAAAGCTTATTAAGAGCCCTTAATTGGTATGGGTTAGGTCAAGATTCATAAGCAAAATAGTAGTTTACAGCCGCACAGGAGCGAAAGAGAGATGGAACGACAACCTTTACAATCAATTGTTTTACCCTTATTGGGCATAATTGCTAACATTGTTAATTATCAGATTTTTCACTCTTCCCGACCTTGTTGCCATATGCGCAGAGCATAACTAGAGCTACGGATATCGGATTTTGGTGATCTTGCTGTCCCTAGAAAGATAAGGATGGGACCTACAATTTCAGTTCACAAGAATTGTCAAATTATTCCAAACTCAAAGATAAATTGCGTCCCAAGTTCTCCGGCGCGGATAAGTGCGTACGATGATATTCCTTCACTTAAATGTGCCAAGTTACTCATCTTAAGCCCAATTAAGGCATATGATACCTTGTTGGAAAGCTTATTCAAGGCCCTTAATTTGTTCCAGGGTTATATCCGGATTAAAAGCCAAAAATAGCAGTTACAACCCAGCCAGGGATAAGACGGAAATTAGACAACCTTTACAATCATTGTTTTTGCTTTTACATTATTGGGCTTAATTGCTAAACATTGTTGATTTTCGGATTTTTTTCACGACCTTGTTGCCTTGTGCAGAGTATATTTGCACGAAATCGGATTTGATGATATTGCTGTCCCTAGAAAGATAAGGAAGGGACTTTCAAGTCCCCCAAGAATTATAAAATAAGGCCAAAATCAAGGCTAAATTGGGTCCCGAGTACTGGGCGCGGATCGCTGACACATCCATGATGTTCCTTCACTTAAATGGGCCTAACTTACTAATCTTAAGCCCAATTAAGGCATATGATACCTTGTTGGAAACCTTATTCGCCCTTACATTTGTTAGGTTAGGATTAAAAAGCATAAATAGCAGTTTATAACCATACAAGCTAGAGAGACGGAAATGAGACAACTTTTACAATCATTGTTTTTGGTTTTACATTATTGGTCTTAATTAGTCTTATTTGCAACATTGTTAATTTTCGGATTTTTCACTCTTCACGACCTTGTTGCCTTGCCAGTGAGCATAACAAGAGGCCCGATTTTGGATTTTGGTGATCTTGTTGTCCCCAGAAAGATAAGGAAGACAACTTTTAAGTCATTGTTTTTGGTTTTACATTGGGCTTAATTGGACTTAATTTCTAAACATAGTTAATTTTCAGATTTTTCACTCATCCCAGTCATGTTGCCATACGCAGAACATAACTAGAGCTACAGATATCGGATTTTGGTGATCTTGCTGTCCCTAGAAAGATTAGGAAGAGGCCTACAATTTCAGGTGACACAAGAATTGTCAATTTAGGCCAAAATAAAGGCTAAATTGGGTCCCGACCTTATCCTGACCTAACCCTAGACAAAATTAAGGGCCTCTGAATAAGCTTTCCAACATGGTATCATATGCCTTAATTGGGCTAAAGATGAGTAAGTTAGGCCCATTTAAGTGAAGGAATATTAGGGACTGTGCACTGTTCCGCGCCAGAGAAATCGGGACCCAATTTAGCCTTGATTTTGGAATAATTTTACAATTCTTGTGAACGTGAAATTGTAGGTCCCTTCCTTATCTTTCTAGGGATAGCAAGATCATCAAAATCCGATATCTGTAGCTCTAGTTATAGATGCACATGGCCGACAGGGTCAAGAAGGGAAAATCCGAAAATTAACAATGATTAGCAATTATGCCCAATAATGTAAAAGCAAAAACAATGATTGTAAAAGTTGTCTAATTTATGTCTCTGGATTGTGCGGCTGTAAACTGCTATTTTTACTTATTAATCCTGACCCAACCCTAGACCAAATTATGGGCCTCTGAATAAGCTTTCAAACAAGGTATGATATGCCTTAATTGGGCTTAAGATTAGTAAGTTAGTCCCATTTAAGTGAAGGAATATCATGGGCGCCTTGATCCCGCCTCCAAGGACCAAATTTAGTCTTGATTTTGGTCTAATTTGACAATTCTTGTGAACCTGAAATTGTAGGTCCCTTCCTTATCTTTCTAGGGACAGCAAGATCATCAAAATTCGATATCTTTAGCTCTAGTTATGCTGTGCACAAGGTAACAAGGTTAGGAAGAGTGAAAAATCCGAAAATTAACAATGTTTTGCAATTATGCCCAATAATGTAAAAGCAAAAACAATGATTGTAAAAGTTGTCTAACTTCCTTCTCTCTCTAGCTTGTCTAACTTCCATTTAGGTGAAGGAATATCATGGACTGCGCACTGATCCGCGCCAGACTAGTCGGGACCAAATTTAGCCTTGATTTTGGTCTAAATTGACAATTATTGTGAAACCTGAAATTGTTGGTCTCTTCCTTATCTTTCTAGGGACAGCAAGATCACCAAAATCCGAAATTTGTAGCTCTAGTTATGCTGCATGCAAGGTAACAAGGTCGGGAGAGTGAAAAATCAGAAAATTAACAATGTTTAGCAATTAAGCCCAATATTGTAAAGGCAAAATCAATGATTGTAAAAGTTGTCTAATTTCAGTCTCTCTCTGGGTTTGACGGATATAAACTGCTTATTTATGCTATAATCCC
>JAUPTC010003872.1:0-11369 GCA_030762895.1 Sophora flavescens
AGTAAAGGTGATTGATTTTTAGTGAGCCACCTTTTAACGTCGGTTCTTTAAACAATGGCGTTAAAAGTGAACCTTTTAACCGAGTTCTTTTAACAACTGAAGTAAAAGGTGATTGATTTTTTGTGAGCCACTTTTTAGCGTCGAGTTCTTTAAACAACCGGCGTTAAAAGTGAACCTTTAACTTCATTCTTTTAACAACTGAAGTAAAAGGTGATTGATTTTCTAGTGAGCCACTTTATCGTCGAGTTCTTTAAACAAGCGGCGTTAAAAGTGAACCAACTTCAGTTCTTTTAACAAGCGAAGTAAAGGTGATTGATTTTTAGTGAGCCACTTTTAGCGTCAGTTCTTTAAACAAGCGGCGTTAAAAGTGAACCTAACCAGTTCTTTTAACAAGCGAAGAAGAAGGTGATTGATTTTCTAGTGAGCCCACTTAACGTCGAGTTCTTTAAACAACTGGCGTTAAAAGTGAACCTTTAACCAGTTCTTTTAACAACTGAAGTAAAGGTGATTGATTTTTTTGTTAGCCAAATTTAACTTCAGTTCTTTAAAAAACTGTCGTTAAAAGTGAACATATTAACTTCAGTTCTTTTAACAGCTGAAGTAAAAGGTGATTGAATTTTAGTGAGCCACTTTTAACGTCGAGTTCTTTAAACAAGCAGCGTTAAAAGTGAACCTTTAACTCAGTTCTTTTAATAACTGAAGTAAAAGGTGATTGATTTTCTATTGATTCACTTTTAAAGTGAGTTCTTTAAACAACAGACGTTAAAAGTGAACCTTTTAACCGAGTTCTTTTAACAAGCTGAAGTAAAGGTGATTGATTTTTGTGAGCCACTTTTAACGTCGGTTCTTTAAACAAGGGCGTTAAAAGTGAACCTAACCAGTTCTTTTAACAACTGAAGTAAAAGGTTATTGATTTTTAGTGAGCCACTTTTAGCGTCAGTTCTTTAAACACGGCGTTAAAAGTGAACCTAACTCAGTTCTTTTAACAACTGAAGTAAAAGGTGATTGATTTTTAGTGAGCCACTTTTAGCGTCGATTCTTTAAACAAGCGGCGTTAAAGTGAACCTTTAACTGAGTTCTTTTAACAAGCGAAGTAAAGGTGATTGATTTTCTAGTGAGCCACTTTTAACGTCGAGTTCTTTAAACAAGCGGCGTTAAAAGTGAACCTTTTAACCAGTTCTTTTAACAACTGAAGTAAAAGGTGATTGATTTTTAGTGAGCCACTTTTAGCGTCAGTTCTTTAAACAAGCGGCGTTAAAAGTGAACCTTTTAACCGAGTTCTTTTAACAACTGAAGTAAAAGGTGATTGATTTTTAGTGAGCCACTTTTAACGTCGAGTTCTTTAAACAAGCGGCGTTAAAAGTGAACACCCCTAACCGAGTTCTTTTAACAAGCTGAAGTAAAAGGTGATTGATTTTTTAGTGAGCCACTTTTAGCGTCAGTTCTTTAAACAATGGCGTTAAAAGTGAACCTTCTAACTTCGAGTTCTTTTAACAAGCTGAAGTAAAAGGTGATTGATTTTTAGTGAGCCACTTTTAACGTCAGTTCTTTAAACAAGCGCGTTAAAAGTGAACCTTTTAACCATTCTTTTAACAAGCGAAGTAAAGGTGATTGATTTTTAGTGAGCCACTTTTAGCGTCGATTCTTTAAACAAGCGGCGTTAAAAGTGAACCTTTAACTTCAGTTCTTTTAACAAGCGAAGTAAAAGGTGATTGATTTTCTAGTGAGCCACTTTTAGCGTCGGTTCTTTAAACAACGGCGTTAAAAGTGAACCTTTTAACCAGTTCTTTTAACAACCGAAGTAAAAGGTGATTGATTTTCTAGTGAGCCACTTTTAGCGTCGAGTTCTTTAAACAAGCGGCGTTAAAAGTGAACCTTTAACCAGTTCTTTTAACACTGAAGTAAAGGTGATTGATTTTTAGTGAGCCACTTTTAACGTCAGTTCTTTAAACAAGCGGCGTTAAAAGTGAACCACTAACCAGTTCTTTTAACAAGCGAAGTAAAGGTGATTGATTTTTAGTGACCACTTTTAGCGTCAGTTCTTTAAACAAGCGGCGTTAAAAGTGAACCTAACCGGTTCTTTTAACAACTGAAGTAAAAGGTGATTGATTTTTAGTGAGCCACTTTTAGCGTCAGTTCTTTAAACAACTGGCGTTAAAAGTGAACCTTTTAACCAGTTCTTTTAACAACGAAGTAAAGGTGATTGATTTTTAGTGAGCCACTTTTAGCGTCGAGTTCTTTAAACAACGGCGTTAAAAGTGAACCTTAACCAGTTCTTTTAACAACGAAGTAAAGGTGATTGATTTTTAGTGAGCCACTTTTAACGTCAGTTCTTTAAACAAGCGGCGTTAAAAGTGAACCTTTAACTTCATTCTTTTAACAAGCTGAAGTAAAAGGTGATTGATTTTTAGTGAGCCACTTTTAGCGTCGAGTTCTTTAAACAACGGCGTTAAAAGTGAACCTTTTAACTCAGTTCTTTTAACAACTGAAGTAAAAGGTGATTGATTTTTTGTGAGCCACTTTTAACGTCAGTTCTTTAAACAAGCGGCGTTAAAAGTGAACCTTTAACCAGTTCTTTTAACAAGCTGAAGTAAAAGGTGATTGATTTTCTAGTGAGCCACTTTTAGCGTCAGTTCTTTAAACAAGCGGCGTTAAAAGTGAACCTTTTAACTCAGTTCTTTTAACAGCGAAGTAAAAGGTGATTGATTTTTTAGTGAGCCACTTTTAGCGTCAGTTCTTTAAAAACCGGCGTTAAAAGTGAACCTTTAACCAGTTCTTTTAACAAGCTGAAGTAAAAGGTGATTGATTTTTAGTGAGCCACTTTTAACGTCGAGTTCTTTAAACAAGCGGCGTTAAAAGTGAACCTTTTAACCAGTTCTTTTAACAAGCTGAAGTAAAAGGTGATTGATTTTTAGTGAGCCACTTTAACGTCAGTTCTTTAAACAAGCGGCGTTAAAAGTGAACCTTTAACTCAGTTCTTTTAACAACTGAAGTAAAGGTGATTGATTTTTAGTGAGCCACTTTTAACGTCAGTTCTTTAAACAAGCGGCGTTAAAAGTGAACCTTAACTACAGTTCTTTTAACAAGCGAAGTAAAAGGTGATTGATTTTCTAGTGAGCCACTTTTAACGTCGAGTTCTTTAAACAACGGCGTTAAAAGTGAACCTTTTAACTTGAGTTCTTTTAACAACCGAAGTAAAAGGGTGTTGATTTTTAGTGAGCCACTTTTAACGTCGATTCTTTAAACAAGCGGCGTTAAAAGTGAACTCTAACCATTCTTTTAACAACTGAAGTAAAAGGTGATTGATTTTCTAGTGAGCCACTTTTAACGTCAGTTCTTTAAACAACGGCGTTAAAAGTGAACCTTTTAACCAGTTCTTTTAACAACTGAAGTAAAGGTGATTGATTTTTAGTGAGCCACTTTTAACGTCGAGTTCTTTAAACAACGGCGTTAAAAGTGAACCTTTTAACTCAGTTCTTTTAACAAGCTGAAGTAAAGGTGATTGATTTTTTAGTGAGCCACTTTTAGCGTCAGTTCTTTAAACAAGCGGCGTTAAAAGTGAACCTTTTAACCAGTTCTTTTAACAAGCGAAGTAAAGGTGATTGATTTTTAGTGAGCCACTTTTAGCGTCAGTTCTTTAAACAAGCGGCGTTAAAAGTGAACCTTTAACCAGTTCTTTTAACAACGAAGTAAAAGGTGATTGATTTTTAGTGAGCCACTTTTAACGTCGATTCTTTAAACAACGGCGTTAAAAGTGAACCTTTTAACCAGTTCTTTTAACAAGCTGAAGTAAAAGGTGATTGATTTTTTAGTGAGCCACTTTTAGCGTCAGTTCTTTAAACAAGCGGCGTTAAAAGTGAACCTCTAACCAGTTCTTTTAACACTGAAGTAAAGGTGATTGATTTTTAGTGAGCCACTTTTAACGTCAGTTCTTTAAACAAGCGGCGTTAAAAGTGAACCTTTAACCAGTTCTTTTAACAACCGAAGTAAAAGGTGATTGATTTTTTAGTGAGCCACTTTTAGCGTCAGTTCTTTAAACAACGGCGTTAAAAGTGAACCTTTTAACCAGTTCTTTTAACAAGCGAAGTAAAAGGTGATTGATTTTCTGTGAGCCACTTTTAACGTCAGTTCTTTAAACAAGCGGCGTTAAAAGTGAACCTTTAACTTCAGTTCTTTTAACAAGCGAAGTAAAAGGTGATTGATTTTCTAGTGAGCCACTTTTAGCGTCGAGTTCTTTAAACAAGCGGCGTTAAAAGTGAACCTTTTAACCAGTTCTTTTAACGAAGTAAAGGTGATTGATTTTTAGTGAGCCACTTTAACGTTCTTTAAACAAAATGAACCCTTGATTTTTAAGTGAAGTAAAAGGTGATTGATTTTCTAGTGAGCCACTTTTAACGTCGAGTTCTTTAAACAAGCGGCGTTAAAAGTGAACCTTTTAACTCAGTTCTTTTAACAACTGAAGTAAAAGGTGATTGATTTTTTAGTGAGCCACTTTTAACGTCAGTTCTTTAAACAAGCGGCGTTAAAAGTGAACCTTTAACCAGTTCTTTTAACACCGAAGTAAAAGGTGATTGATTTTTTAGTGAGCCACTTTTAACGTCAGTTCTTTAAACAACGGCGTTAAAAGTGAACCTTTAACTCAGTTCTTTTAACAACTGAAGTAAAAGGTGATTGATTTTTAGTGAGCCACTTTACGTCGATTCTTTAAACAAGCGGCGTTAAAAGTGAACCTTTTAACCATTCTTTTAACAAGCTGAAGTAAAAGGTGATTGATTTTTAGTGAGCCACTTTTAACGTCAGTTCTTTAAACAAGCGGCGTTAAAAGTGAACCTTTTAACCAGTTCTTTTAACAATGAAGTAAAGGTGATTGATTTTTTAGTGAGCCACTTTTAACGTCGATTCTTTAAACAAGCGGCGTTAAAAGTGAACCTCTAACTCAGTTCTTTTAACAACTGAAGTAAAGGTGATTGATTTTTTAGTGAGCCACTTTTAGCGTCAGTTCTTTAAACAAGCGGCGTTAAAAGTGAACCTTTTAACCAGTTCTTTTAACAAGCTGAAGTAAAAGGTGATTGATTTTTAGTGAGCCACTTTTAACGTCAGTTCTTTAAACAAGCGGCGTTAAAAGTGAACCTTTAACTGATTCTTTTAACAACGAAGTAAAGGTGATTGATTTTTAGTGAGCCACTTTTAACGTCAGTTCTTTAAACAACGGCGTTAAAAGTGAACCTTTAACCAGTTCTTTTAACAACTGAAGTAAAAGGTGATTGATTTTTAGTGAGCCACTTTTAACGTCAGTTCTTTAAACAAGCGGCGTTAAAAGTGAACCTTTTAACTTGATTCTTTTAACAAGCTGAAGTAAAAGGTGATTGATTTTTAGTGAGCCACTTTTAGCGTCAGTTCTTTAAACAAGCGGCGTTAAAAGTGAACCTTTAACCAGTTCTTTTAATAACTGAAGTAAAAGGTGATTGATTTTTAGTGAGCCACTTTTAGCGTCAGTTCTTTAAACAAGCGGCGTTAAAAGTGAACCTTTAACTCAGTTCTTTTAACAAGCGAAGTAAAAGGTGATTGATTTTCTAGTGAGCCACTTTTAACGTCGAGTTCTTTAAACAAGCGGCGTTAAAAGTGAACCTTTTAACCGAGTTCTTTTAACAAGCTGAAGTAAAAGGTGATTGATTTTCTAGTGAGCCACTTTTAACGTCAGTTCTTTAAACAAGCGGCGTTAAAAGTGAACCTTTTTGAGTTCTTTTAACAAGCTGAAGTAAAAGGTTATTGATTTTTTTTGAGCCACTTTTAACGTCAGTTCTTTAAACTACTGAGGTTATTAGTGAACATTTTATCTTGAATTCTTTTAACTTCTGAAGTTAAAGGTGATTGATTTTTAGTGAGCCACTTTTAACGTCAGTTCTTTAAACAACGGCGTTAAAAGTGAACCTAACCAGTTCTTTTAACACGAAGTAAAAGGTGATTGATTTTTAGTGAGCCACTTTTAACGTCATTCTTTAAACAACGGCGTTAAAGTGAACCTAACCAGTTCTTTTAACAAGCGATAAAGGTGATTGATTTTTAGTGAGCCACTTTTAACGTCAGTTCTTTAAACAACGGCGTTAAAAGTGAACCTTTAACATTCTTTTAAAGAAGTAAAGGTGATTGATTTTTTAGTGAGCCACTTTTAACGTCATTCTTTAAACAGCGGCGTTAAAAGTGAACCTAACATTCTTTTAACAGAAGTAAAGGTGATTGATTTTTAGTGACCACACGTCATTCTTTAAACAACGGCGTTAAAAGTGAACCTAACCAGTTCTTTAACACGAAGTAAAGGTGATTGATTTTTAGTGAGCCACTTTTAACGTCGGTTCTTTAAACAGCGGCGTTAAAAGTGAACCTTTAACCAGTTCTTTTAACAACGAAGTAAAAGGTGATTGATTTTTAGTGACCACTTTTAACGTCATTCTTTAAACACGGCGTTAAAGTGAACCAACATTCTTTTAACAACGAAGTAAAGGTGATTGATTTTTAGTGAGCCACTTTTAACGTCAGTTCTTTAAACACGGCGTTAAAGTGAACCTTAACCATTCTTTTAACACGAAGTAAAGGTGATTGATTTTTAGTGAGCCACTTTTAACGTCAGTTCTTTAAACAAGCGGCGTTAAAAGTGAACCTAACGATTCTTTTAACAACGAAGTAAAGGTGATTGATTTTTAGTGAGCCACTTTTAACGTCAGTTCTTTAAACAACGGCGTTAAAGTGAACCTAACCAGTTCTTTTAACACGAAGTAAAGGTGATTGATTTTTTAGTGAGCCACTTTTAACGTCATTTCTTTAAACAACGGCGTTAAAGTGAACCAACGATTCTTTTAACGAAGTAAAGGTGATTGATTTTTAGTGACCACTTTTAACGTCGATTCTTTAAACACGGCGTTAAAGTGAACTAACCATTCTTTTAACACGAAGTAAAGGTGATTGATTTTTTAGTGAGCCACTTTTAACGTCAGTTCTTTAAACACGGCGTTAAAGTGAACCTAACCATTCTTTTAACGAAAAAGGTGATTGATTTTTAGTGAGCCACTTTTAACGTCAATTCTTTAAACAAGCGGCGTTAAAGTGAACCTTTAACGTTCTTTTAACACGAAGTAAAGGTGATTGATTTTAGTGACCACTTTACGTCGGTTCTTTAAACAGCGGCGTTAAAAGTGAACCTTTAACCAGTTCTTTAACCGAAGTAAAGGTGATTGATTTTTATTGACCACTTTTAACGTCAGTTCTTTAAACAACGACGTTAAAAGTGAACCTTTAACCATTCTTTTAACATGAAGTAAAAGGTGATTGATTTTTAGTGAGCCACTTTGCGTCGGTTCTTTAAACAAGCGGCGTTAAAGTGAACAATTCTTTTAAGAAGTAAAGGGATGATTTTAGTGACTTTATAGTTTTTAAACAAGCGTTAAAGTGAACACTTCTTGAAGTAAAGGTGATTGATTTTAGTGACCACTTTATCGTCGTTCTTTAAACAGAGCGTTAAAGTGAACCCAACCAGTTCTTTTAACGAAGTAAAGGTGATTGATTTTGTGAGCCACTTTTAACGTCAGTTCTTTAAACAGCAGCGTTAAAGTGAACTTTAACCAGTTCTTTTAACAGCGAAGTAAAGGTGATTGATTTTTAGTGACCCTTTTGTCGATTCTTTAAACACGGCGTTAAAAGTGACCTTTAACCGATTCTTTACAAGTGAAGTAAAGGTGATTGATTTTTAGTGAGCCACTTTCATCGATTCTTTAAACACCGGCGTTAAAGTGAACCTTAACCGATTCTTTTAACCTAAGTAAAGGTGATTGATTTTTAGTGAGCCACTTTTACGTCAGTTCTTTAAACAGCGGCGTTAAAGTGAACCTTCTTCAGTTCTTTTAACAACTAAGTAAAGGTGATTGATTTTTAGTGAGCCACTTTACGCGGTTCTTTAAACAGAGCGTTAAAGTGAACCTAACCAGTTCTTTTAACAAGTAAAGGTGATTGATTTTTAATGCCACTTTTAATCAGTTCTTTAAACAACGGCGTTAAAAGTGAACCTAACCTGTTCTTTTAACACTGAAGTAAGGTGATTAATTAGTGACCACACGTCATTCTTTAAACGTTAAAGTGACTTTAACTTTCTTTAACAGCGAGTAAAGGTGAATGATTTTTATAGCCACTTTTAATCAGTTCTTTAAACACGGCGTTAAAGTGAACTTCTTGATTCTTTAATGAAGTAAAGGTGATTGATTTTTAGTGAGCCATTTTAACGTCATTCTTTAAACAACGGCGTTAAAGTGAACTAACAGTTCTTTTAAACGAAGTAAAGGTGATTGATTTTTTGAAGCCTTTAGCATTCTTAGTTAAAGTGAACCAGTTCTTTTAACAAAAGTTTTTTTTGTTCTTTAAAAGGCGTTAAAGTGAATAACCAGTTCTTTTACACGAAGTAAAGGTGATTGATTTTAGTAGCCACTAGCGTGATTCTTTAAACACGGCGTTAAAGTGAACCTAACCAATTCTTTTAACAAAAGTAAGGTGATTGATTTTTGTGAGCCACTTTCAACGTTCTTTAAAACGCGTTAAAGTGAACTATTAACAGTTCTTTTAACACGAAGTAAAGGTGATAGATTTTTTTGAGCCACTTTTAACGTCTGTTCTTTAAACAGCGGCGTTAAAGTGAACTAACGATTCTTTTAACAAGAAGTAAGGTGATTGATTTTTAGTGAGCCTTTTTGCGTCAGTTCTTTAAACAGCAGCGTTAAAGAACCTAACAGTTCTTTTAACAGCGAAGTAAAGGTGATTGATTTTTAGTGAGCCACTTTTAACGTCAGTTCTTTAAACAGCGTTAAAGTGAACCTTAACAGTTCTTTAACAACTGAAGTAAAAGGTGATTGATTTTTAGTACCATTTACGTAGTTCTTTAAACAGCGGCGTTAAAGTGAACTCTAACAGTTCTTTTAACAACGAAGTAAAGGTGATTGATTTTTAGTGAGCCACTTTAGCGTCATTCTTTAAACAAGGCGTTAAAAGTGATAACAGTTCTTTTAACAACTAAGTAAAGGTGATTGATTTTTAGTGAGCCACTTTAACGTCAGTTCTTTAAACAAGCGGCGTTAAAAGTGAACCTTTAACCGATTCTTTTAACACGAAGTAAAGGTGATTGATTTTTAGTGAGCCACTTTTAACGTCAGTTCTTTAAACAACCGCGTTAAAGTGAACCTTAACCAGTTCTTTAACAACGAAGTAAAGGTGATTGATTTTTAGTGAGCCACTTTTAACGATTCTTTAAACAACGGCGTTAAAGTGAACATTTAACCAGTTCTTTTAACAAGCGAAGTAAAGGTGATTGATTTTTAGTGAGCCACTTTACGTCAGTTCTTTAAACAGCGGCGTTAAAGTGAACCATTCTTTTAACAAGAAGTAAAGGTGATTGATTTTTTGTGAGCCACTTTAACGTCATTCTTTAAACACGGCGTTAAAAGTGAACCTTAACCATTCTTTTAACGAAGTAAAAGGTGATTGATTTTTAGTGAGCCACTTTACGTCATTCTTTAAACAAGCAGCGTTAAAGTGAACCTAACTTGATTCTTTTAACACGAAGTAAAGGTGATTGATTTTTAGTGAGCCACTTTTAACGTCATTCTTTAAACAGCAGCGTTAAAAGTGAACCTTTAACCGATTCTTTTAACAACTGAAGTAAAGGTGATTGATTTTCTAGTGAGCCACAGCGTCAGTTCTTTAAACAAGCAGCGTTAAAAGTGAACCTTTAACTTGATTCTTTTAACAAGCGAAGTAAAGGTGATTGATTTTTAGTGAGCCACTTTTGCGTCAGTTCTTTAAACAAGCGGCGTTAAAAGTGAACCTTTTAACTTGATTCTTTTAACAACTGAAGTAAAGGTGATTGATTTTTTAGTGAGCCACTTTTAGCGTCAGTTCTTTAAACAAGCGGCGTTAAAAGTGAACCTTTTAACCAGTTCTTTAAACAACTGAAGTAAAAGGTGATTGATTTTCTAGTGAGCCACATTCAACGACAGTTCTTAAAACAAGCGGCGTTAAAAGTGAACCTTTAACCAGTTCTTTTAACAACTGAAGTAAAAGGTGATTGATTTTCTAGTGAGCCACTTTTATCGAGTTCTTTAAACAACTGGCGTTAAAAGTGAACCTTTAACTCAGTTCTTTTAACAACTGAAGTAAAAGGTGATTGATTTTCTAGTGAGCCACCTTCAACGACAGTTCTTTAAACAAGCGGCGTTAAAAGTGAACTTTTAACTGAGTTCTTTTAACAACTGAAGTAAAGGTGATTGATTTTTCTAGTGAGCCACTTTAGCGTCAGTTCTTTAAACAAGTGCGTTAAAAGTGAACCTTTTAACCAGTTCTTTTAACAAGCTGAAGTAAAAGGTGATTGATTTTCTAGTGAGCCACTTTCAACGTCAGTTCTTTAAACAACGGCGTTAAAAGTGAACCTTTTAACCGAGTTCTTTTAACAAGCTGAAGTAAAGGTGATTGATTTTTTAGTGAGCCACTTTTAGCGTCAGTTCTTTAAACAAGCGGCGTTAAAAGTGAACCTTTAACCAGTTCTTTTAACAACTGAAGTAAAAGGTGATTGATTTTTAGTGAGCCACTTTCAGCGTCGAGTTCTTTAAACAGCGGCGTTAAAAGTGAACCTTTTAACCAGTTCTTTTAACAAGCGAAGTAAAGGTGATTGATTTTCTAGTGAGCCACTTTTAGCGTCAGTTCTTTAAACAACGGCGTTAAAAGTGAACCTTTTAACCGGTTCTTTTAACAAGCTGAAGTAAAAGGTGATTGATTTTCTAGAGAGCCACTTTTAACAACAGTTCATTAAACAAGCGGCGTTAAAAGTGAACCTTTAACTCGATTCTTTTAACAAGCTGAAGTAAAAGGTGATTGATTTTCTAGTGAGCCACTTTTACGTCAGATTCTTTAAACAATGGCGTTAAAAAGTGAACCTTTTAACCGGTTCTTTTAACAAGCTGAAGTAAAAGGTGATTGATTTTTTTGAGCCACTTTTAGCGTCGAGTTCTTTAAACAGTGGCGTTAAAAGTGAACCTTTAACTTGATTCTTTTAACAAGCTGAAGTAAAAGGTGATTGATGTTCTAGTGAGCCACTTTCAACGTCGATCCTTTAAACAACTGACGTTAAAAGTGAACCTTTTAACTTCAGTTTTTTTAACAACTGAAGTAAAAGGTGATTGCTTTTTAGTGAACCACTTTTAACGTCAGTTCTTTAAAGAACTGACGTTAAAAGTTAACCTTTTAACCTCGGTTCTTTTAACAACTGAAGTAAAAGGTGATTGATTTTTTTGTGAGCCACTTTTTAACGTCAGTTCTTTAAATAACTGACGTTAAGT
>JAUPTC010003873.1:0-11356 GCA_030762895.1 Sophora flavescens
TAGATAGCGTTTATACACGGAAACGCTATCTAAAGCCCTTTTTTTTAATTTTATTTCTTAACTTTTACATCCATTATTCCTGCATATTTACACAAAAAAACCACAATTGTTGCAGTCAACACAATTGTTCAAAATGTGTTCAAAATATAAGTGTTCAAATACAAGTGTTCAATACAACTAGCATTGCATGTGTTTGTGCAGCAAACCAGTAACTATACAATCAAAGTGCAACACTCTATACAGCAACTATATATATATATAACCAGATATAAGTACACCACTCTGTTTCTAAAGTATTCAAATTCACACGAGTAAGACAAAATCAAAGTGCAGCAACTATACCAGATCTCAATCCTTAAGAAACCAAAATCAGAAAACCAACATACATCTACAATTAATCTACATTTACAGCTTCTGTTTGTTTTTCATGAGACCAAGACAACACCAAAGTAATGTGTCGAAATGTGATCCAAAGACTCTGTAGCATACATACTGCATTTCCACCACAAAGACTAACCTGTTACATTGGGATACAGCAGACTAATTAGGTAAATACTACTGTAGCAAGAAACAGAATTCAAATCAAGCATTAACAAAGTCTAACAAAAATAATAAGTTTGAACTTATTTTCTCCTTTCCATGCACATCAACTCGAAGGCATGTACCAATGAAAAATAAATACATAGATAGTTTGGGGTTGATAAATATAAAGCATTATTCACATACCAATGAGTATTGCTGCAACTACTGTGATCAATTTGACATAATCAAACGAACTTTTCAACAATATAGTGACACCACTCTTCCTTGACTTGGATAGTTGAGCAGTGGAGTATGTGGAGCATTTGAAGTCGGGGAAGTATCTGCGACATAAAAATTAAATAAATTAAGTTACAATTGCTAAAACATTTGAACAGATCCTTGTTAAAAGCTAAGTAAACAACATACCGCCATTGGTATTTTAACTTGGTTCCGCAAGATAGTCTCCTTCATGAAACGCATGACATAGTACCCACAATCTGCACTTGTTGGGTTGTCTTGGGCACTATAAAAAATAAAATAGTAAATCAATATAGTTTTTTTTATCTAATTGCGCATTAAGTTTTTGCAAATATACCGAAGATCTGAATCCATTTAATGTTGGTTGCCTTTAAACGCGGCACCTTAGCTCCGATATTTGCGCGATAAACTTGCAAACCACTAATCACAAAATCAAACAGACTTCATTAAGAAACATATTTTCAATCATCACAAACACACGCATGCTCACGTATCGAACAAAATCATAGAAAATCAGAAATATAAAAACATGCTTACGTATCGAACAGATTCTTTAATTCTGGGCGATCCCTAGGATCAACATACAAGGGATCCAGATAGTAAATAATCTCTTCAACAATATTTATCGCGCACAGCACCCAATGATTCCTACAAAAATGTTGAGATAACAAATCCTAAGCACCTCAACTTTTATGTAATTCATTTTATTGTGGATTAAGTCCTATAGGATAAGCGACTCACCCAACATTGCACGGCGCTAAAAACAAGGGCTGATATTCTCTTTCTCTAGTTGCAAACCGGTCAGCTAGATACGTTGTCTGTGAATCCCTCCCGAAGTAGCCGTATGTATTTGTTTGGTGTGGGGACAAGAACAGAAACCTCCTCGTTATTTCCTTTGGAAGCAACAATTCTTCATACAAATACCTTCAATTAAAATATAAAAATGGATTACACCAATGACATCAATATTTAAATGGAAAGACTAAAAAAATATTGTACACTTTAAGCCTGATTTATTACCTGATATATGCGGAAATAACGAAGGCAGATACCCATTCATGATTTATAACTTCTCTGATATTTTCAGTATTGAGCATCTCAATGAAATGGTGACCAAAAATATTTTGTTCCATCTCTACGTACAATTGGTCAGCATTTTTCATATTCTTTCGTTCATGTATTTTAAGGAAATTCAAATATTCCAGAGAAGTTGTAGTTGAACCAGCTGTAGGTGGGTTGGCCTCAGAGTTGCCTCCTTTATTTTCTGGGGTTGTAATTGACTCCTTTGTATATCCAGACACTCTGCCCTTGCCTTTAGCTTTTGCAGGTGCCTGGAAATTTTGCATTTCAATATGCCAGTTAGTGATCAACTAATGTAATGCATATATGCCGTATATGAAAAGGTGGAAAAATGCAATTACATACCATATTAATTACAACCACGAGATCAATTGGCCATGCCACATAAGTACCTATTGCATCTCCTACTGTCATCACATCTGCATCAACGATAGGTACCGGCAATGGCGCATCCCCCTCAGTTGCAACATCAACTCCAACTTTCACATGGTTAAGGGGTACTGGTCCAGTGTGCAGTGTAACACCCGGCTCATTGTATACGTTACCCATAGCAACCATACGATAGTTTGGGGTCGATAAATATAGCTGACATGAGTTGACGCCCTAATCCAATGATAGATGAATAAGCTGTGAATTAAGGCATCCAATTGAATGTATTTAACTGCGAATGCAATACTAGTAAAAAAAAAAAGGCATGCATTACCTCTGGAAGCCTGCTGGCAGATGGTAGAGTGCAACTATATTTGACGCTTGCTTGGGCTGTGAAATTAGCCTGCCTCTCCTCATCATCCTTTTGTTTCAGCTTTTCTTCCAAAATGTTCAATCTATCAAAGAGTTGAGACACCAATGTCTCCCACTTTTTCGTTTCCGAGTTATTTCTTGCACGACCTTCAGGTGGGAAGTAATCTTTTTGTGAGACGCCGAAACCCACACCCCTAACACGACCAGGGTTCTCTGGCACACCTAGGGCTTTGGCAAGAATATCCTGGCGACCAAAGTCTTCTATCTCTCCCTCTACCGCAGACTGTGACAGTTCCTCCTGAAACATAGTTATTGGTTAAATGCAAATGTTAAAATTATTATATATTATCATATGAAAATAACAATTGATAATGTAAACGTTAGTCTACTAACACATTTATTCCACACGGTCTGCGAATTTTTGTTGTCAATTACACCCGCCTTGTTCTCGCGGGCTTTCCTCCACACAATATGGCGTTTAATTTTCTTAACTTCTGGCCCCGCCTCCTGCATCTGTATATTGAGATAATATAAATTAACCAAACAGTTTAAAAGTCATATTTACCACAAATGCAGTTAAATAGATATATATATATACATACCAATTCATCCTCAATGTCAGCATACCCCCTACGTGATGCTTTGTAAGGTCATGCAGGATCTAACGCCCTGTTGCGATTTTCATTGCTTAATTTCTATTCAGACACATATAAGTAATATTAATACATGGTTAATGTCATATGTACGTATTGCTATAAAATTATAAGGACTAACGTGATATTAAACATACCAGGAATTGAGCATCTCCTGTGCGTATTGTTATAAAATCTGTCCACTCATCCCTTGATATGTGTGGATATTTTGATGGAGGCTCCTCATTGATATTCCCGTTGGCATCTCTTAGAAATTTTTTGGTCAATCTAGTTCTGAATGCCCTATGTAGGTTACCAGCTTCATCAAGTACAAATTTTTTCGAGATTCATCAACATTAAAAGACATCGCAAAACAATATAAACAACGTGTCAAAGTAAGTATGTTTACATAGTTTACAATATAATTTATAAATTTTAACAATTACCTGTACATCAGCCCATATGCTCTCTTTGAAACCATCCAAAGCTTCATCCTTCCAATTAGAACAAATAATTGGGACCGTTTTCCGAACAACGGCCCCAATGTAACTCTTCAATATTTTACCATTAGCACGAATAGGTTGGTCCAAAGAATTCCATTCAACCTAATAAAAATAATAAAGTAATTAAATCTAGATATCAAACAACATTATGAAATCCTTAGATTAGTAAGTAAATTACATCAAATTTTTGTCCTTTACTCCTAGCGCGGATGATCGCCTTCATAACTGTTGGCCCACGTCTCGCCGCTTTGGCATCACTAGAATTACTTGAAGATGCCATTTACCTACAAAAATATTAGATACAAGTAAAACATCAATGGACATTAATATAACATTAATTGATGCAAAATATAAAACAACTATGAATAACAAAATCAACACTAGCATTACCGGAAGATGCTAACTATAATATAAAAGGATCAGAAAGTTCATTTAAACACAAACACTACATACATGTTTAAGTCAACCTTTTTCTTTTCTTCATTGGATTGAGATTTGTTTGTCCTTTATTAGTACGAAATGGTGGATTGACCAAAAGGCATCATGTTCATCTCTCATATACATACCATCATCCCTAGTTGGATCAATCTCAAGTGATTGTAATGTCCCGACAAAAGGATCATCTTCAATATCAACATCTCGATGGTCTTGATCATCAACATTAGTAATTATTTTGTTAGTCAAAAGAACAATGGACCTTTTCATATCAGCTGGATCAGTGACATAGAACACTTGTTGATCTTGAGATGCTAATATAAAAGGCTCATCTTTATACCCCACCCTATTAAGATCCACCTGCATGAACCCTGACTCATCAATCTGAACACCGTTATTATTGTCAACCCACTTGCAACCAAACACACCAACCTTAAACTTTGTGTAATCCAACTCCCATATGCGTTCAATGACGCCGAAGTATGACATATTTGCATATATCGGGTTTCTGTCTTTGGCACTTGAGATATGCATCGACTGAGCTACTAGAGTCACACCACTGTTTTGCATTGTACTCCGACCATCTTGTTCTTTTGTATAGAATGTGTACCCATTAATTTGATAACCGTGGTAAGAGAACACATGCAAACTTGGACCTTTGGCTAACCATCTCAATCTATTTGAAACTGAAGTAGCATTTTCAGTCAACTCTGCATAAATGTGATCTCTTAGCCACGTTATAAAACAACGATTGTGTTCTCTAGTTAGCCAATTTTGATTCTTATTTGGATACAAACTCTTAAGCATGTCCTTGTGTTTTTCAACATATGGCTCAACCTCATCGGCATTGTGCAGAACATATAAGTGTGCTTGCTCCCATTCTGTCCTTGTGATAGTCACTATTTCATTTCCAGTAATTCCTTGCCCCATCATTCTCCATGTGTGACGAGACTTTGGCAGCCCTATAGATTCAGCATTGGATAGGTATTCGGTACAGAATTAAACAGCTTCTTCGACAATATACCGTTCAACAATACAACCTTCTGGTCGTGATCGGTTTTTCACATACCCTTTTAATATCTTCATATAACGCTCAATCGGGTACATCCATCTCATATAAGCTGGCCCACACAGTTGTGTCTCTCTAACAAGGTGAATGGTTAGATGAACCATTATGTCAAAGAATGAAGGTGGAAAGTACATCTCAAGCTCGCATAAAGTCACAACAATTTCTCTTTGCAATGATGGCAACTTCCCAGGGTCAATCACTTTGCTGCAAATTGCCTTGAAGAAGAAACAGAGTTTAGTTAAGGCCCCCCGCACTTTGTTAGGTAAAATAGACCGTATACCAATGGGTATCAACTGCTCCATGAGAACATGACAATCGTGGGACTTTAGACCTTTTAACTTGAGATCTTTCATCGATACGAGGTTCCTAATGTTTGAAGAGTACCCTTCGGAACCTTAACTCCTTCAAGAAACTTACAAAAAACAGTTTTTTCTTTTCTAGATAGAGTGTAAGCAGCCGGAGGAAGATATGTACTTTTACCCTTCTTCGTCGGTCCCAATTCTCTTCTTATTCCCATACTAACCAAGTCCAACCTTGCATTGATGCCATCTTTAGTCTTCCCTGGCACATTGAATAACGTACCAATGACACTATCACAGATATTTTTTTCAACGTGCATCACATCGAGGAAATGTCTTACATATAATGATTTCCAATATGGCAACTCAAAGAAAATCGACCTTTTCTTCCACCCTCTTGTGACAATATCTCTCGCAAAAGGTTTACCGAATTGGATATTCAAATCCTTTACCTTATCAAAAAGTTGATCACCCGTCAAAGGTGAAGGCGCTCTACCTTCTTCCGAGTTCCCATTGAACGCCTTTCTCCACCACCGGTAATGATGACTTGGATGCAAAAATCTACGATTCCCAAGAAAGACATTCTTCTTACAATGTTCTAACCGCATCCAATCCATACCCTCTTCACATATAGGGCATGCACACTGACCCTTGATGCTATATCCTGACAGATTACCGTAGGCTGGAAAATCATTAATTGTCCCAAACAACATAGCTCTCAAATTGAAACTTTCTTCCTTATACCCATCATACACCTCCACACCTGTCTCCCACAGTTGTTTCAAGTCTTCAATCAAAGGAGTCAAATAGACGTCTATATCATTTCCTGGTTGTTTGGGCCCAGAAATTAACATAGATAACATCATAAATTTGCGCTTCATGCATAGCCATGGGGATAGGTTATAAATCACCAAAATCACAGGCCATGTACTGTGAGAGCTACTTTGAACACCATGCGGGTTAAATCCGTCGGTAGCCAATGCAAGTCGTAGGTTTCTTGAATCTTGCCCAAAATCAGGATAATCATGATCAAATTTCTTCCATTACGGAGAATCTGCCGGTGCCGCAGACTTGCCATCTTTGATCCTTTCATCCTCATGCCATGTCAAGTGCTTTGAATCTTCAGAACTACGGTACATGCGCCTAAATCTGGGTATTATGGGAAAATACCACACAACCTTCTCTGGATCTGATTCTTTCTTCTTATATCGTGAGGCATTACATTTAGGACACATCTGTAACGATGCATATTCATTCCGAAATAAAATGCAATCGTTAGGACAAGCATGTATCCTCTCGTAGCTCATGCCAATAGAGCGTAACATTTGTTTAGCCTCGTATGTCCGACTAGGAAGCACATTATCATCTGGCAACATGTCTTTCAATAGTGTGAGTAAGTCCGTAAAGCTCTTATCAGTCCATCCGTTGCCCGATTTCAAGTTATACAACTTTAACATCGCCGACAATCTTGTGAATTTAGTACATCCATCATACAATGGTTGCTCTGCATCACTTACCAACCTCCCAAACATTTGTAGACAATCCCGAAGATCCTCTTCAACAGCATTTGCAATGTCTTCAAAACGATCGCCCTCATAAGTATTTGTGTCGGTATCGTATGATGAATATCTCACACGATTCCTCATTTCACTAGACTCAGCTCTTGTCTCACCATGTTTTGTCCAACATGTATAACTTTGATCGATTCCATTACACACTAAATGTTCTTCCAAATCGGCTGCACTAACTCGCCTTGCATAACAACAATCTAAACAAGGACATATGATTGTATTAGGGTTTTTCGCATGCCGAATTGCAAAACTAATGAACTCTTTCACCCCATCCTCATACTCCTTCGTTAAACGATTGGCAGACATCCATTTCCGATCCATGCTTTTCCGATCTACAAAAATATTTACTAAACATATTTACTTTGAGTTTAGAGTGGCTGAGGTCTACATGCAATGTATACAGATTAAAGGAATGAAAGGCTGCAAACAAAACACATTGTCGCTGAGTATTGCTGAAGGAACCAGTGTCAGCTTGTTGATGAGTGTGATTCCACATCATCATTGTCTAACAATAAGCAAGCATTTTCATGTAGTTTAGGCATATTTTTATTAGATTTTAGGTTAATTTTCCTTTGGAACGGGTAAGGCGGTTTTCGTGTGTTGTTTTGCAGATATCAAGGGTAAAATGCTCAAGTTCAACCATGATGAAGTTTGGATAAAGATAGGGCTTTAAAAGTGCAGAAAATGAGCCAAACAGAGTCCATCACGGCCTAGCCGTGATGCCCATCACGGCCATGATCGAGCAAAACTGAAAAAGAAGAAAGGCTGAAGTCGAGTACGTCACTGCCTGGCCGTGATATCCATCACGGCCGTGACCCAAAACCACCACAAGTCAGAGCACATCACGGCCCAGCCGTGAAATTCTTCACGGCCATAACAGAGGGCTCGCGACGCGAGCATAGGCTCGCCTCGCGAGAGACTGGAATTTCGCAGAGCAACCAGAAGCAGAGACCGTCACGGCCTGGCCGTGATGGCCATCACGGCCGTGACGCGCATTACTTGGACCTGGCCGTCACGGCCGTGATGCCTTTCCTACTTGAGAACTTCTTCACAGTAATCCTCAACAAAAATGATTACTATAAAGTTAGACAGATATATATCAAGGATTATATTGAGATAGCATGAACAACAGAGCAAACCCACAAATTAGTTACAGTCCAGACTCCAGAGTAAGAAGGAAAGCAATAAAGGATAAAATTATTACAATTTACCCAAATATATTGTTAACTAATGTTGGCATCCAATCACAAATCTAATTTCAAACCAAAAGTAGCATGCTATAAGTGAAGCTCCAAAATGACATGATAGTAAAGCTGAGCGGAACTACTGATTCTTCACTACTGCACTCACAATGCTTCTCTACAAGATAGCATCCAGCAAATTGAGGTCGAGCTACTAACACTTCCGAATTATCTATCCACACATTCTACTGACCAATCAAAGTCTTAGGTTCTTTTTTTTTAAAAGAAAAAAAATTATGAGTGGCTACTTAAATAGTGTGAATAGATAATTGGTAGCAACACTCATCAAATTGACTTGGAAGAAATTCTACAAGATCTTTGATTCAATGTGGTTATGGTTTTATGATATGCAAGTATGCAACAATACAAGTGGTAGGATATTTCTTCTAAATTAGATTGCCTAAACCCCATAACTATGGAGGATCCATTTTGAACAAGAAAATGTTCTTCTCTGAAATTATTAAATACCAGACTTCCTCATACATGACATAAACTGCAAGCACCAAGCATTATGTTGATAATAAGTTAATTGGTTGCACATATGGAATATTTAACTCACCAACAAAGCCATATGCTTATAGTAGTTATAGATTACTGATTACTGACTCGAGGAGAGATTAAACCAAAATGATTTGGTATTTATAGCAGAGTGATCAGAGTCAAATAAAAAGGCATCAAACACTAAATACACAAAACAAGTCACATTCCATTCAACACCAATCAAACCGAAAATTAAAGAGCAAGTAAAATAAAACCTTGAACACAGACTGTGAACTTGGATAAAAACACACTCCCACAAATATTAAGAATGTCCGGAAATAAAATTTGTAAATGATAGAAAATCACCTAAACACAGACTGTGAACTTGGAAGTGGGTTCCAATAAAGCTGCAAACTTGGAACTGGGTTCAACCGGGAATGCGCCCCTGTGACTGTGTCACAGACCCTGAGCCAGAGTGTGAAGCTCTTAGTATGAGACTCGTGCAAAATAGAGGTTGATGTTGATGTTGATGGCTCTTCTATAACCGATGGGGGTATGGAGAGAACTCGCGGTGGCAAAAGGAGCAGCGGCGGGTATGGAGAGAACTCGCAGTGGCAGTAGCAGCAGCGGCACAGGGGTTTGGGTTCGAGTGGGTTCTTTCTCTTTCGGAGTAGCAGCGGCGGCGAGCAATGGCGAAGGTGAGGGAAGAAAAAAGAGATGGCATGCAGAGGGAAGGAAACAGTAGAATGAAAATGAGGAAGAAACAGAGGGAAGGCCGAGCGCGCGCTAATTTTACTCTAAAGACCGAAGATAGCGTTTCCTGAAGGAAACGCTATCTTAGGTATCACCTAAGATAGCGTTTCCGTGTGGAACCGCTATCTTTTCCTAAGTGACACTTTTAATAGCGGTTCCACACGGAAACACTATCTTAGGTGATACCTAAGATAGTGTTTCCCTTAGGGAAACGCTATTAAAAGTCCCCCATCACTTTTAATAGCATTTCCACACGGAAATGCTATTAAAGGTGCGTTATTAAAAGTCTATTATGTTGTAGTGGTGGTTCACCAGATTCCTGACTTGGCTCGTTGTGGTGCCCCAGATTCCTGGTTTGACTCGGTGTGGTGCACCAGATTCCTGACTTGGCTCGGTGTGGTGCACCAGATTCCTGACTTGGCTCGGTCTGGTGCACCAGATTCCTGACTACGCTCAGTCTGATGCACCAGATTCCTGATTTGACACGGTATGGTGCACCAGATTCCTAATTTGGCTCGGTGTGGTGCACCATATTCATGACTTGGCACGGTCTAGAGCACCGGTCTGGTGCACATGATTCATGATTTGGCTCGGTCTGGTGCACTAGATTCCTGACTTGGCTCTGTGTGGTGCGCCAGATTCCTGACTTGGCTCGGTCTGGTGCACCAGATCCTTGACTTGGCTCGGTGTGGTGCACCAGATTCATGATTTGACTCGGTCTGGTATACAAGATTCCTGACTGGGCTCGGTCTGGTGCACCAGATTCCTGATTTGGCTCGGTCTGGAGCACCAGATTCATGACTTGGACCGGTCTGGTGCACCAGATTCATGGTTTGGCTCGGTGTGGTGCACCAGATTCATGGTTTGGTTCGGTGTGGTGCACCAGATTCCTGACTTGGCTCGGTGTGGTGCACCAGATTCATGACTTGGCTCGGTCTGGTGCACCAGATTCCTGACTTGGCTCGGTGTGGTGCACCAGATTCATGGTTTGGCTCGGTGTGGTGCACCAGATTCCTGACTTGGCTCGGTGTGGTGCACCAGATTCATGACTTGGCTCGGTCTGGTGCACCAGATTCCTGACTTGGCTCGGTGTGGTGCACCAGATTCATGGCTTGGCTCGGTGTGGTGCACCAGATTCATGATTTGGCTCGGTCTGGTGCACCAGATTCCTGACTTGGCTCAGTCTGGTGCACCAGATTCCTGATTTGACTCGGTGTGGTGCACCAGATTCATAATTTGGCTCGGTGTGGTGCACCATACTCATGACATGTCGCGGTCTAGAGCACCGGTCTGGTGCACCTGATTCATAGTTTGGCTCCGTCTGGTGCACCAGATTCATGACTTGGCTCGGTGTGGTGCACCAGATTCCAGACTTGGCTCGGTCTGTTGCACCAGATTCATGACTTGGCTCGGTCTGGTGCACCAGATTCCTGACTTGGCTCGGTCTGGTGCACCAGATTCCTGATTTGGCTCGGTGTGGTGCACCAGATTCATGACTTGGTACGGTCTAAGGCACCGGTCTGGTGCACCTGATTTTTGGTTTCGCTCCGTCTGGTGCACCAGTTTCATGATTTCATCCGCTGTGGTGCATCAGAATCATGATTTGGCTCTGTGTGGTGCACCAGATTCCTGACTTGGCTCGGTGTGGTGCCCCAGATTCCCGGTTTGACTCGGTGTGGTGCACCATATTCCTGACTTGGCTCGGTCTGGTGCACCAGATTCCTGATTTGGCTCGGTGCTGTGCACCAGATTCATGACTTGTAATGGTCTGG
>JAUPTC010003874.1:0-11335 GCA_030762895.1 Sophora flavescens
AAATTGCGTGAAATTCATCACGGGCCATGAAAGGAAGGCTCGCGTCGCGAGAAATTGAATTTTCCAGATTGTCAGAGGCAGAGACCGTCACGGCCTGGCCGTGATGGCCATCACGGCCGTGACGCGCATTACTTGGACCTGAAGAAACCGAAATAGATCAGATTTTGAGTTGGTTTGGGACTCTAACTTCCCCATTTCTATAAATATGGACCAAGGCATCAGAAACAGGGATCATCGATAACAACTAGGACTCTAGGCTTAGATCTCTCTTCTCCTCTTCTCTTCTCTTCTCTGATTTTTGTATTTTCATGCTATTTGCAATCATGCTTGTCATCTCCATGGCAAGGCGTGAGTAGTAGCATAGTTTCTAGGGATTAGGGCTCTGCCCGAGGTTTGTAAATGATGTTGATTTGATGTAAAAACCATTGTTGATTTCATAATTGTTTTAGATCTGATTTCTAGTGTGTTAATCACTCATAAATTTCGGCAACCGTTTATTTACGTGACATAGACGTTCTAAGGAGGAACCTAGCGGTGAACTTAGGATTTCTAGGGTGATTCACTCGTAAAGCCCGGCAGCCACTAGTTTGTGAGATGTGAATGATCCAAGGAGGAACCTAGCGGTGAACTTAGGTTATTTGCATGACTGAGACATTTCAAGGAGGAACCTAGCGGTGAACTTGGGTGTCGGACCTATAGAAGTCAGACTTGGGACTGAAATCACGAGAGTTAGAAGCCGTCCCTCGAGGAGCAACGAGTTGTCACGGAACGCAAAGGGTCCAATCTGGGATCCGATACCACCGAGAGTGGGGTCGGGTCAATTGGGCACGGCTTTTGTAACCCGAGAGGGAGCTTAAGCTATCAGAGGATAAACTCGCCTTCAAGGCAATTTCGGTAATCAACAAAGGTAAATCTGTTAGCAACATAAACAGCCTCAAAGGTAACCCAAATCCCTAGGAATCCGTTTAAATCGAAAACCCCAAAAATATTTGTTTTCTGTTTGTTTATCATTTCAATTTCAAACCAATTTCAAAACCTTCTTTAAAACTGTCCAGAACTAATCGATTCGAAAGCCGATTGCGATTTGAGAACACAGTCTCTGTGGGTTCGATATCTTTTATTACTTGACGGCAGTCCGGTGCACTTGCCGGAACCGCACGAGCTGCGCGCAACCCGCGCGACGCGACATCAAGTTTTTGGCGCCGTTGCCGGGGACTGTGCCTTTTCGAATTTCAATTCAAATTTTGAATTGATTTTTCTGGACCCTTTTCTTTTTATTTGATTTTTATTTCTGAAATATAAAAAAAAGAAAAAAAAATCAAAAACATTCTTTTCCTTCTATTGTATCCATCTCTCTGTGTGTTATATGCAAAGATCTCTAAGTCTTGGGAGCCTTAGTGAGATTGATCCAGAGATCGAGAGGACCTTCCACCGACGTAGAAGACTACAAAGAGAGGAAGAAAGGTTGAGTCCCGTTCCACTCATGGCGAATCAACCGGATACAAAACCTTTGAAGGATTACGCAGCCCCAAATGCGAGAGGCTTGCGAACTGGGATTGCAAGGCCAGAGATTGAGGCGGAAAACTATACCATACCACCTATGCTAATCAACATGATTAGGCAACATCAATTCGGAGGATTGCCTTCGGAGGACCCAACCGATCACATAGAGACATTTTTAGAGTTCACCGATGCAATCCGGATTCATGGAGCCTCGGTCGATGTTTTGCGTTTGAGATTGTTCCCCTCATCTCTCACTGGAAAGGCGAAGGCCTGGCTTAAGCAAATCCCCGCTAACACTTTGACCACTTGGGACCAACTGGAGCAGGCGTTCTTGGAGAAATTCTTCCCTCCATCCAAGACGGCCTACATAAGAACCCAGATCACCGGCTTCTTCCAGAAAGACGGAGAATCATTATCGGAAGCTTGGGATCGATACAAGGGACTGCTGGAGTCGTGCCCACATCACGGACTCGAGAGGTGGTTAATAGTGCACACCTTCTATAACGGATTGGACTACTCTTCGAAGGTGTCACTAGATTCTGCAGCCGGTGGAGCGTTTATGAATAGGCCTCTCACCGAGGCATTCAACATCATAGAGAATGTCGCCACCAACTACCACCAATGGGGATCCGAAAGAGGTAATAACCCGAACAAGATTTCGGGGGGTAAGTTTGAAGTAAGTAGCATTGATCTGATAATGTCTAAATTTGACTCACTAAATAAACGATTAGATAAGATTGAAAGAGCTAATGTGAGTGCAATAGGTGCTACTAACACTATTTGTGAGATTTGTGGAATGTAGGGACATGACATGATGGGATGCCCACATGGATCCAAGGCGCCGGGTGAGCAAGTGAACTCTTGTAACAACTACTATGATACGAACCCGAAGCTGCCCAACTATGCTCCCCCAAATCCCTACAACCAAAGAAGGAACAACCCTTACCTCTCCTACGGCAACTACAGCAACACGCTCAACCATGAGTTCCAAGAGGGTCAAGGAAATAAGAGAGCAGCACCGGGGTATCCTCAGGTTCAAAAATCTAAGCTCGAGTCTCTCATGGAAAACTTTGTTGCCACTCAAGCTCAGTGAGAATGAGGCAATAAAGGAGCTAGCATCTAAGGTAGACCACTTAGCCACTCATAGCAAGATGCTAGAAACCCAGATTGCCCAACAAGCCGGCACGTACTCGAGACCTAAGGATACATTCCCGGGCAACCCGAAGCAAATCCCAATGAGCATTGCAATGTCATACACTTGAGGGATGATAAGCTTGGGGTGGGGGTAGCTGAAATGGAGGTGGAACCGGAGGAGGACACGAGCGAAAAGGAAGAGCTTGAACCGAAATACGTCTCTCCACCACCGTACCAACCCCGATACCTTTCCCACAGAGGTTGGTCGGGGAAAAAGCAAGTAGATGTAGAGACTAAAATGCCTACTAAACTGAAAGACCCAGGTAGTTTCTCCATCGCTTGCTCGATTGAAAAAGTGCAAATAGACCGAGCCTTGTGTGACTTAGGGGCTAGTGCAAGCTTGATGCCCCTCACTATCATGGAAAGGTTGGAAAGCAAAGAGTTGAGACCGTTCAAATTCTCCTTACAATTTACGGACGGCTCAACTAGGACTCCTCTAGGCATACTAGAGAATGTCCCTGTGAAGGTAGGGAAATTCTTCATCCCTACCGACTTCCTGGTATTGGATATGAAAGGGAATTCTGAATTCCCCATCATTTTAGGAAGGCCATTCTTGGCAACCGCTGGAGCATTAATAGACGTAAGGAATGGCAAACTCTCTCTAAATGTAGAGGAGGGTAGGGTAAATTTTCAGTTGACTAACTCTTATAACAACCCTCCTTTTGAGAGCCATGTGTGCAGAATTGATACAACGTCTCCAGTGGTAAAAGAAGAACTGAGCATGGAAGCAACCCCAAGGATACGCATGGTTGAAGATGCACCCAGTGGTGAAGTCGGGATTGCTGTCCATGCAGAAACAAAACTTCCGCCGGAAGTAAGGAAGGCTAGGAAGCTCCGAGAGAAAAGAGTGAAGCGGAAGCGTTACTGGCCGTATGAGCAGAAACGGCTATTTGAAGGAGCTCCATGGAAGAGAAGTGTGCCTGCACTTCTACGCCCAGCCGACCCCGGTTGACTTGAGGAAGTATGGTCAAGCTTAAGACCATAAATAAGCGCTTCTTGGGAGGCAACCCAAGTTTTTCTTTCCCTTTTTCCTTTTGTTTTAACCTCTTGAATAATTTGAGAAGATCAAGAGGCAAAAATATTATTAAAAGGTTTGTCTAGTGTTTTCAGGTTGAGAAAGAGAAGAAGAGCTAAAAAGATAAAGTCAGAGGCCATCACGCCCTGGCCGTGACAGTGGTCACGGCCGTGATAAGCTATACAAGAGCACAGAAAGGCTCACGGCCTAGCCGTGACAACCATCACGGGTGTGATGAGTAGGATGCCGAGGTCAGAGAGCATCACGGCCTAGCCGTGATGTAGATCACGGCCGTGACAGGGCAACTCCTGAGGACCAGAAACGATCACGGCCTGCCCGTGATGAGCCTCATGGCCGTGATACAATTTCCACCCAAGTTTTGACTAGAATGTGAAGCCAACACCCGCCACCGACTCGGTAAGTTGTTCCAATTTTTCTCCTCTCTCCGACTTGATTATTTACATTGGAGACAATGTAAGTAATCAAGCTTGGGGTAGGGGTATTTATTTTTGCATTTGCATTGTTGCATTCATATTGCATTCACATAGGCATAGATTGGTATGATCACATTCTTTAGATTGCCCCTCACTTAGAACATGCATCCAAATGTAAGAACTTGGTGCCAAATGAATTGAGATAGTGAATTTTTGAACCCAATTTTTCATTATTCTTGTGACATGGCTAAAAATAAAAATTCTTGAGATAGTCATTTGATAGTTGATAATTAGCATGTGGTTCCTTAAACTTGTGTACCTCACTGATTTTTGAACTACTAAATGTAAGATTTTGAGCCAATAGGGGTATTCACTAAATCTACCCCATTTCTTGTGATAGAGTGTTGTAATTCCTCTTGGACTGTATTTTCTAGAACTTGACTTGAAACCATTTCAAAACATAAAAATTTTTGAAAACATTTTTTGGAAATGATTGAGGCACTAGGTATTTTTCCGGCCTCCCGAGCTTTGAATGATAAATGCTACCCCTTAGTTGCCAAATTTGAGCCTAAAGAAAAAAATACTTTTCTTGGTACCATGAATTAATTTGATAAATAATGCTTGGTATGGCACCTTTTAAAGTATTACAAAAAGGGCAAAATGGTAGTTGGAAAAAGAATGGGATGAAAATATTTCTCTTGAGCTAAATCTCCCCTTCTCCAAACAAATAAAAATGAAATGAACAGAAAAAAATGGAGAAGGGGATGACAAAGAAAGTGAGAAATGAGAATAAAAAAAAAAAAGAAAAAAAAATATATAATAGAAGGAAGAAAGATGGAAAAAGTAAATCAAAGCCCCCAAAAGGTATTTTAGAAGGTGTCATACTTTGTAATGTTTGATAATCTATCTAGCCTTCTTGAAAATTCCCTTTCTTTGATTTTCCCACCTAACAATAAATCCCATGGCCACATTACAACCAAAGGAAAAGACCTCTTGATTCTTAAGTGTTTTCATAAATAAAGTAGAGATTTGGTTAATGGTCAAGCCTATGGTAAAATACTTTCCTTGAGGAAATGGAGTGAATTGTCATAAACCCTAAAACACTTGAGTGAGGTGAGATGAGTACCCAAATCAGTGAGGATATGAACTTGAAGAACCTAAGCTTCTAATTGGACTTGAACTTGATTATCTCTTGAGTGCTTATTAAAAATGCCTATTACTTGGATTAGCTTCTAGGGTTCTTGGTTCACTATCCATGTTTTGATTGATATATCTTATGGCCTGAGTAATTGCTTGAGGACAAGCAAAGTTTTAAGCTTGGGGTGATTTGATGAGTGTGATTCCACCTCATCTTTGTCCATCATTTTGCATGCATTTTCATGTAGTTTAGGCATATTTTTTATTAGATTTTAGGTTAATTTTCCTTTGGAACGGGTAAGGCGGTTTTCGTGTGTTGTTTTGCAGATATCAAGGGTAAATTGCTCAAGATCAACCATGATGAAGTTTGGATGAAGATGGAGCTTTAAAACTGAAGAAAATGAGCCAAACAGAGCCCATCACGGCCTAGCCGTGATGCCCATCACGGCCATGATCGAGCAAAACTGAAAAAGAAGAAAGGCTGAAGTCATAGTCACCCGTGATAGCCATCACGGCCTGGCCGTGATAGCCATCACGGCCGTGACCCAAAACCACCACAAGTCAGAGCACATCACGGCCCAGCCGTGAAATTCATCACGGGCCATGAAAGGAAGGCTCGCGTCGCGAGCAGCATCTCGCGTCGCGAGAAATTGAATTTTCCAGATTTGCAGAGGCAGAGACCGTCACGACCTGGCCGTGATGGCCATCACGGCCGTGACGCGCATTACTTGGACCTGAAGAAACCGAAATAGATCAGATTTTGAGTTGGTTTGGGACTCTAACTTCCCCATTTCTATAAATATGGACCAAGGCATCAGAAACAGGGATCATCGATAACAACTAGGACTCTAGGCTTAGATCTCTCTTCTCCTCTTCTCTTCTCTTCTCTGATTTTTGTATTTTCATGCTATTTGCAATCATGCTTGTCATCTCCATGGCAAGGCATGAGTAGTAGCATAGTTTCTAGGGATCAGGGCTCTGCCCGAGGTTTGTAAATGATGTTGATTTGATGTAAAAACCATTATTGATTTCATAATTGTTTTAGATCTGATTTCTAGTGTGTTAATCACTCATAAATTTCGGCAACCGTTTATTTACGTGACATAGACGTTCTAAGGTGGAACCTAGCGGTGAACTTAGGATTTCTAGGGTGATTCACTCGTAAAGCCCGGCAGCCACTAGTTTGTGAGATGTGAATGATCCAAGGAGGAACCTAGCGGTGAACTTAGGTTATTTGCATGACTGAGACATTTCAAGGAGGAACCTAGCGGTGAACTTGGGTGTCGGACCTATAGAAGTCAGACTTGGGACTGAAATCACGAGAGTTAGAAGCCGTCCCTCGAGGAGCAACGAGTTGTCACGGAACGCAAAGGGTCCAATCTGGGATCGACTACCACGAGAGTAGGGGTCGGGTCAATTGGGCACGGCTTTTGTAACCCGAGAGGGAGCTTAAGCTATCAGAGGATAAACTCGCCTTCAAGGCAATTTCGGTAATCAACAAAGGTAAATCTGTTAGCAACATAAACAGCCTCAAAGGTAACCCAAATCCCTAGGAATCCGTTTAAATCGAAAACCCCAAAAATATTTGTTTTCTGTTTGTTTATCATTTCAATTTCAAACCAATTTCAAAACCCTCTTTAAAACTGTCCAGAACTAATCGATTCGAAAGCCGATTGCGATTCGAGAACACAGTCTCTGTGGGTTCGATATCTTTTATTACTTGACGGCAGTCCGGTGCACTTGCCGGAACCGTACGAGCGGCGCGCAACCCGCGCGACGCGACATCACATCCCAGCTGGAGTAATCATCCTAATCTACGGTATGGGAACTCATCCCAACAACCGATGGCACCTCAGAATCCTCCAGTGACCACTTCTGCACCGTCCGGACCTTCAGTTGATGACATGTGCAAGCAAATAACTTCACAATTGAATGCACAAATGACTACACTTTTCCAGCAGCAAATGGGACAGTTCCAGGCACAGTTCCAGGCCTCACAGGCATAATTTCAGCAGAGAACGGATGCGAGTATTCAGGCATTACATACACAGATTGGACAGATGGCCACAGACATAAATAACATAAAGCAAGGTCAAAGAACAACCCAGCTGCCAGCACAGCCAGTGATAAATCCTAATGCCTCCAACCCTAATGTGAGTGCCCTATCTCTGAGGTCTGGAAAAGTTGTTGAGGCCACTTCTGGAAAGGATGAAGAAACTATGAAGGCTACTCCTGAGCCTACTATGAAGGCTACTCCTGAGCCTATGGTTGAAGTTGAAACTGAGAGAGTGTATAGACCACCCATTCCATTCCCACACAGAATTCAGAAAAATTTGAAGATTGGTGGTGAAAATAAGGAGAAGGAAATTCTTGATGTTTTAAGAAAGGTGGGTGTTAATATCCCTCTGTTGGATGTGATCAAGCAAGTGCCCAAGTATGCAAAATTTCTCAAGGACCTATGCACCAACAAGAGGAAGATGAAGAATAATGAGAGGGTTGATTTGGGAAGAAATGTCTCAGCGCTTATCCAGTCTAAGCCAGAAAGAGTTGTTGCTTTCACCACTACTCGAGCCTTCGCCACGAAGTGCAAGGATCCAGGCACCTTCACTATCCCATGCACTATTGGGGACAAGAAGTTTGAAAACCACTGCTTGGACTTGGGAGCATCTATCAATGTCATGCCTACCTCCATCTTTAACAAACTTGATCTTGGTCCTTTGAAGTATACAGGTATCACCATTCAGTTGGCCAACAGGACCAGTGCCCGCCCCATGGGAATGGTGGAAGATGTACTAGTGCAAGTTGATGATCTGATCTTCCCAGCTGATTTCTACATCTTGGACATGGCAGGCGAGACACATTCCAGTAAATCACCAATCATCCTGGGCCGACCATTCATGAAGACAGCTAAGACTAACATTGATGTGGATGATGGGACCATGTATATGAAGTTTGGGGATATAGTTGCAAAGTTTAACATATTTGATGCCATGAAACATCCAGTGGAAGAGCACTCTGTATTCCACATAGAGCTGATCTCTGAGACTATTGGGGACACCCATGAGAACTTGTTTTCTAATTTTCCACTTAATAAATTTGTGATGATATTTTTTCTTGTCTTGATTGTACTAACGCTAACCATCGTGTGGTTTGTGCTGAGATTGTTGCATGTTTAGCAGGTGATAAAATTGTCAGTGCAGTGGATGAGAAACATGAAGAAGATGAAGCAGCACCGGAGGCCCTCTCTACCTCTTTGGCCTTAGACTGCAAGGAATGGGATCCAGGTGACAGCTCCCGCTTACACTGCACTTGATCAGGGAGTACTCTTTTCCTTTCCCTCACTATGATCTTATAGTTCTGTTGTTCATTGGGGACAATGCATGTTTTAAGTGTGGGGGAGGGAACTAGTTGTAGTTTTTCTTTTCTTTGAATAAAGTTTTCTTTTCTTGGAATAAAGCTCCTGAATAATCTGAGAAGCTCAGGAGCATTTGTGTGTTAAGTTTTTAGTTGGCAAGTTTGTTAGATTTTGATTGATGTTGCACAGATTGCTTGCATGATTGATATGTGACGATTCCCCCTAGGCTGAAAAAATTTTTTGATTTTGAAAATATGATTCCCATGTGAAATTGAAAACTGAACTTTGGGATTTTATTATGATGGCATGATATATGATAAGTTTGGGGTGATAGGAAGCACACACTAGGGATAGTATCTCTTTCAAACAATTTGCATGAATGTCCAGGTGAGGTTTTGAGCCTCCAACATGTTTTAAACTGTGTGAAAATCACTTTCAAGTTGCACTTCCCTGGATTTGATTGAATCTCTTTTTGGTTTGTATGATTATATGTGTGTAGCAAATGATTTAGGCAGTTTCTTTGTAAATAGCTACTTGGCCTGAATAAACCAATTCCTAATGCATGTTCCCTAGTTAGCCCTTTTGAGCCTATTAGCCTGTTAGTTCTTGATAACCTAATGTTATAAGCCCAAAAATCTGGAAAACCATGTTAGCCCGATCTTAGGATTAGGAGAGCATGTAATCTTAGAATGGGTGCAAGAAACTAAGTTTGGGGTGGCTGCAAGGTGTAATATGTTGTTGGGATTGAGAAATAAAAAAATATATAGGAAAAAAATTGGAGCCAAAGGCTTGTTAAAGAAAAAGTGTACAAATATTGAAAAAAAGAAAAGAAAAAAAAAGCTGTAGCCACCCAGAAGTGTAAAGAAAAAATAAAGAAAGGAACTTGAGTGAATTTCAAAGTGTAAATATAGTTCATGCTCTCTTAGTTCCTAGGGTCTTCAGCTTAGTTCCTTTTTTATATCCTACCCTTAGCCAGGCCACATTACAACCCATAAAAGACCTTTTGATGTTGCTTGCATGTTTTCTGTGGGAACCATTTTGAGGTGAAAATCAATTTTTTGGGAAGTGTTCTTGAAAAGTGAAACTGAGTGCAAGTTGTTAGCCTGACATAAACTGAGTGACTGAGTGACTGAGTGAACAAATAATACCCTTGTGAGGAAGGCAGTTGTTTGGATTTGGTGATCTCCCTCTTGTGTGTGACTTAGATCCTCTGCTTAGATTTCTGATTGTTTTCATGATGAAACTCTCAAATGTTTAGAATAAATGAATGTGGGGATTGCTCTGTTTGAAAAGGGGGAAACAATGAAGAAAAACTGTTTTTGATGTAATCTTAGAATGTGTGCAATGTTGATTGGATCTTTTAAGCTTGCCAGGTCTTGAGTCTTTTTGATTTTTGAGTCTTAGTTTGCTTGGGGACAAGCAAAGTTTAAGTTTGGGGTATTTTGATAAGCCTCTGGCTCATCTAGTTTTATAGCTAGTATGACCAGGGTTTTGTGCAAATTATATCGTATTTTCACCCAAATTAGATTAGATTGTCCTCAAGCAAGGTTTTGAGTCTCTAGAGTAGTTTTAAGTTAATTTAGCTAGTTTTGAGTCAAAATAATACACTTATGGTTATTTCCTTGTTTTCAGGTTAAGTGAAAGTCAAGAGAATAATGAGCAGGGGATTCGCCCCGCGAAGGACAGGCTCGCCACGCGACCCCGAAGCCTGACTGTTCCAAGAAAATGCTAAGTCTCTGGTTCGCCTCGCGAAGAAGGTCTCGCCCCGCGAGTCTTGCAAACCTGAAAAAGTCAGAGACGATCACGGCTTGCCCGTGTTGAAGGTCATGGCCGTGGCAGTTTTGAAGTTGAAGAGTCTCGCCTCGCGAGCATCCATTCGCCTCGCGAGTCTGGAAGTCAGAGAGCATCACGGTTAGGCCCTGATGGCCATAACGGGCGTAAGGAGAAAACTCTTCATATCCTCGCCTCGCGAGCATCACTTCGCCTCGCAAGAATGCCAAAGGTTGCTGACTGTTCATGAAATTCGCCTCGCGAATGTGTGCTCGCCTCGCGAGCTAGCTGAATTCTGAATTTGTATAAAAGGCTGTTCTGAACAATTTGTAGAGACTTTTGCTTCTCCATTTTTCTGTTTTACATTTTTCTGTGATTTCGTTTGTGTTATGGAGAACTAAGTTCTTAGGATTGATCTATTGTAATTGATTTCCATATACTTGAGGTTCTTGTATTTTCCTGTTTTGTATGCTTTTCCCTCTTCAATACCATACTTTGTATTTCTGTTTGCTTAATTCAGGAGTATACTGTATTGTATTGATTTATTTCTGGTAATATCATGTTCCTATAATTAATCGCATCTGCTTAATTTGCGTGTGTACATTTCGTGTTCGCTTAGTTCACGAAGGGCTTAACCCCGTTTGCTTAATTCGGGAATAGGGACATGTATCTGTAGTAGTAGTTTCGCTTGTAAATTGCTACTACAACCGGGAGGGGATAAGAATTTGCTTAGGACTTGGAAATTGTATGAACCAATGATAGTGGGAAATCAAGAGCAATAGATTAATCTGTTTTTGACCATTTGATAACCTCCTTGAACTGCTTGTTTTCAATTGCTCAGTTTTTAATATTCTGTTTTCTTTGATTGCATCTCAAACCAAACCCCCCCCCCCCCCCCAAACTTATTTTTGTGGAAGATAATATTCT
>JAUPTC010003875.1:0-11235 GCA_030762895.1 Sophora flavescens
TGATTGGTGATTTCTTGGAATGTCTACTTTGTAATGTCCAGTGTAGAAATCAGGCAGGAAGATCGGATCTCGACTTGCTGCTTTGTTTTTGTTTTCATTCCCATGGGCGGAGCACGAGTCCTGTTGGCCAACTGAATGGTGATACTGTATTCAAAGGACCAAGATCGATTTGTTAAAGATAAGAGTAGGCATGACATTGATAGATGCTCCCAAGTCCCGACATGGGTTTCGAGAACTTCTTGTCTGATAGTTGCATGGGATAGTAGAGGTGCAGATCCTTACGCCCCACGGTGGCGATCTGCCATGTTAATTAACAACAACTCTTTACGTACTACCATTGTGGATTAGCGAGACATTTCTTCAATCCCAACCACTCGATGTCACCATCTTCACTCTTGTTGTGCATGGGTCCTTGAGAAATTTTGTTATAAGGCGCAGCCAGTCACATCCAGCAGAGGGTGTGCTTTACCTTTCTTGAACATCAAGAATTTCCTTCCTAACATCTTCACCACCTCTTCAAATTTTTGTAATCTGTGGAGGCAGATAGGTGGTCTATGTTTTCGATTTCAACTACCACACAGTTCGAGTAACTTCAACGGTAGGCTCGAGTAGCCTTCATAGTTCTTCATTCTTTCCAGTGCCTGACAACTCGGACCCAGATTTGATTTCACGGTGGGGTTGGGCATTAGGATTGATCCTTTGGCTGTCTTGTGGTGAGTTGTTCTGACCTTGTTGAATATTATTCATGGATCAACCCAGCGTCAGCTACAGTGCGATGCACGAATACTGCAGCGTCGTTCTCTGCCTTAGCGTACACTAGATGCAGCCATTTATTACCAGTCTTCCCTACCTGTTGATGGTCAGAGAAAATTAGTGGTCGGAGGATGACCGAGGTGCCATCGGTTTTGTTGGGAAGAATTCCCGCTCATGATTAGGGTGATTTATCGATAGGATGAGTGCACCAGTTGTGAGAAATTTTAAGATGTATGTCTGTGGCTGCCTTTCCTTGATTATAGGAGTTCCTGCTGGCGTGCCGCTTCCCAGCGTAACTCTTTCTGCAGATGCGGGCATGAATCCCGAATGGATTATTGGTGCACACGTTATACATAGCTTTCGGTGAACCTGTCTAATATATCGGTCTCACAAGTGAAGTGGAATCAAATCGATTCTCCCAGTGGCTGATTAGAAGATGATTTATAGATCTAATGCCTTCTAGCCAGGTGAATTTCTTTCTTGTGAAAGCTACTGGGAGTTCAGCGACATATTCTCAATAGTTGGCAGTGAGGTGATAATAATGTCTCCCAGCAGCGGCATCCGTGATTCTATCCATGAGACGATCTTCATGAAGTATTGGACTGGAGTTGTTCGAATGTTTGTGTGATCTGGGAAGGCGACTGTACCAGATGTTTGAACTTTCGGTATTAGGCTGGCATTCAGTTCCCTTTACCTTGTACCACGTATCTCTTTCCTTGTGGCATCTCTTGGCGAGGAAAATACCTTTCTAGGAACACCTGTTCAATCTTTCCAAGTGATAGGTTGGGCTTCCAAGTGCAAGCAATCCTTGCAGCTCCTTGAGTGAAAATGGAAAGCCTGGCAATCAGTCCCGTTGACTCCCTCTGCTCCCGGGTTGTGGAGCACACAACTCGGAATTCTTTTAAGTGCTTGTGTGGATCCTGCTGAGAACTTAAGCAGGCGACGGTGAATAAACAGTTCAGTTCAGAGGTGTTGCCCAGAACGGAGGGATAAGAAATACATGCCATTATAGTTGACATCGGGGGGATGCTTAATGTCCCCCGTCTCCCATGTTTTTCAAAGCGGTTTTAAAATTGGAGTTACTACTAGTGCTAGCAGAAATTCCCTACGGAGTGTGTGCAATGTTCTTTCAATTTACAGGTGAAAATCACACGGAGTTGGGGCAATGAGACCTAGTGGCCAGCGATTCAAAACAAAACAGAAAATAAAAAAAAATAAAAGAAAATAAAATAAAAACAAATTGAGAAAAATAACGACTCAAGTCCCCGACAGCGGCGCCATTTTTATTACGGTTGACATCGTCCACGTTTAAAAAAGGACAGGGGTTTAAAGCGTAGTATAGTCGACAACTCGGATGTCGTCTCTCCAGGACTACGAGAATATTATCTTTCCACAAAAATAAGTTTTGGGGGGGTTTGGGTTGGAGTGCAAATAGAAACAAACAAAATATTAAAGACGAAGCGATTGGATAAGCGGTTCAAGGAGGTTATCCAATGAGTCAAAAACGGATATCTATTGCTCATGATTTCCCCTATCATAGGTTCCTTACAACTTCCAAGCCTAAGCAAAATCTTATCCCTCACGGTTGTAGCAACAATTTACAAGCGAAACTCTGCTACGGATACATGTCCACTATTCCCGAATTAAACAAGCGGGGTTAAGCCTGTGAACTAAGCGAACATGAGCGTACACGCGCGAATTAAACAAGCGCGATTGATTATAGGAACATGATATCACCGGAAATAAATCAATACAATGCATTATTCTCCGAATTAAACAAACAGAAATACAAGCATGGCATTGAAGAGGAAAAGCATGCAAAGCAGGAAAGTATAAGAACCTAAGTATGTGGAAATCAATTACGATAGATCAATCCTAAATTTAGTTCTCCATTCTGAAATCAGAAGAAAAGCTCAAAAAGAGAAATGTAAAGTCACTTGAAAAACTGGATCACCTTTTACACTGCAGGCGAGAGGCTTTTATAAGAGAGCAGCATCACGGTAGTGATGGACCTTTGGCATTCGCGGGAAGTGACTCTCGTCGCCAAGGGTATAGACTTTTCTCCTTACGTCCGTTATGGCCATGATGGTACGCTCTCGACTTCCAGATTCGCGAGCCGATACATGCGGACTTTTGGTTTCTCTCTTGTCGGCCGTGACCTTCATCACGGCGGGCCGTGATCCTTCGACTTTGCATTTCTTTATCACGGTTGATGTGATCGTGTGCGGTGAGCCGTGATAAACCGACCTTTCAATTTCTTCATCACGGCGTGACGGTGTCACGGCGTGGGGCGTGATAGCCTGCGCGAGACCTCACTTCACTTGCTCTCTTATTATCACAGAAAACAACAAAATAGCCATAAGCTTTATTTTATTCAAAACTAGCTAAATTAACCTAAAACTACTCAAACGACTCAAAACCTTGCTTGAGGACAATCTAATCTAATTTGGGTGAAAACAGGATATAATTTTACACAAAACCACGGTCATACTAGCCATAAAAACTAGATGAGCGGAGGCTGATCAAAATACCCCCAAACTTAAACTTTGCTTGTCCCCAAAGCAAACTAAGACTCAAAAATCAAAAGGACTCGAGACCAGCAAGCTAAAAGATTCAACCAACATTGCACAAATTCAAGCAACTTCATCAAAACATTTTTCTTCATTGTTTCCCCTTTTCAAACGAGGCAATCCCCAAAATTCATTTATTCTAAACATTTGAGAGTTTCATCATGAAAACAATCAGAAATCTAAGCGGGGAATCTAAGTCACACACAAGAGGGAGATCACCCAAATCCAAAACTTGCCTTCCTCACAAGAGGCATTATTTGTTCACTCAGTCACTCGATTTATGTCGGGCTAACAACTTGCCTCGGTTTCACTTTTCAAGTACACTTCCCAAAAATTTGCTTTTCACCTCAAAATGGCTCCCCACGAGAAAATATGCAAGCAACATCAAAGGTCTTTATTGGGTTGTAATGGGGCCTGGCTAAGGGTAGGATATACAAAGGAACTAACGTGAAGACCCTAGGAACTAAGAGAGCATGAACTATATTTACACCTAGAATTTTACTCAGTTCCTTTCTTTTTTTTTTTCTTTACATTCGGGTGGCTACGGCTCTTTTTATTTCTTTTTGCATTTTTGTATTTTTGTGTTTTGTTTTTTTTTTTTTTTTTTCTTCTTTTTTTTTTTCAACATTTGTCCAATTTTTTTTTCAATCCCAACAACATATTACACCTTACGGCCACCCCAAACTTAGTTTCTTGCACCCATTCTAAGATTACATGCTCTCCTAATCCTAAGATCGGGTTAACATGGTTTCCGTTTTTGGGCTTATAACAATAGGTTATCAAGAACTAACAGGCTAATAGGCTCAAAAGGGCTAACTAGGGGAACATGCAATAGGAATTAGTTTATTCCAGGCCAGTAGCTATTTACAAAACTGCCTAAATCATTTGCTACACACGTATAATCATGCAAACCAAAAAGAGATTCAATCAAATCCAGGGAAAGTGCAACTTGAAAGTGATTTTCACACATTTTAAAACATGTTGGAGGCTCAAAACCTCACCTGGACATTCATGCAAATTGTTTGAAAGAGATACTATCCCTAGTGTGTGCTTCCTATCACCCCAAACTTATCATTCATCATGCTATCACAACAAAATCCCAAAGTTCAGTTTTCAATTTCACATAGGAATCACTTTTCCAAAAACAAAAATTTTTTCAGCCTAGGGGGAAATCATTACATATCAATCATGCAAGCAATCTGTGCAACATCAATCAAAATCTAGCAAACTTGCCAACTAAGAACTTAACACAAATGCTCCCTCGAGCTTCTCAAATTATTCAGGAGCTTTATTCAAAGAAAAGAAAAACTACAACTAGTTCCCTCCCCCACACTTAAAACATGCATTGTCCCCAATGAACAACAGAATTATAAGATCATAGTGAGGGAAAGGAAAAGAGTACTCCCCCGATCAAAAGCGGTGTAAGCGGGAGCTCACTGGATCCCATTCCTTTGAGTCTAAGTCCAAAGAGGTAGATAGGGCCTCCGGTGCTGCTTCATCCTCTTCATGGTTCTTATCCCACTTGCGACAATTTTATCACACCTTAAACATGCAGCAATCTCAGCCACAAACCACAAAATGGTTAGCGTTAGTACAATCAAGAAAAGAAAGAATTTCATCACGGCCATAATTAAGTGGAAAATTAGAAAACAAGTTCTCATGGTTATCCTCATAGTCTCGGATACCAACTCAATGTGGAATACAGAGTGCTCTTCCTCTGGATGTTTCATGGCATCAAATATGTTAAACTTTGCAACTATATCCCCAAACTTCATAGACATGGTCCCATCACCCACATCAATGTTAGTCTTGTTTGTCTTCATGAATGGTAGGCCCAGGATGATTGGTGATTTTTGGAATGTGTCTACTTTGCCATGTCCAAGATGTAGAAATCAGTGGGAAGATCGGATCATCAACTTGCACTAGTACATCTTCCACCATTCCCATGGGGTGGGCACAGAGTCTGTTGGCCCAGGCGAATGGTGATACATGTGTACTTCAAAGGACCAAGATCCAGTTTGTTAAAGATGGAGGTAGGCATGACATTGATAGATGCTCCCAAGTCCAACATGCAGTTTTCAAACTTCTTGTCCCCAATAGTGCATGGGATAGTGAAGGTGCACGGATCCCTTGCGCCTGGTGGCGTGCACAGGTGAAAGCAACAACTCTTTTCGGCTTAGACTGGATAAGCCCGAGACATTTCTTCCCAAGTCAACCCTCTCATTAGTCTTCATCTTCCTCTTGTTGGTGCATAGGTCCTTGAGAAATTTTGCATATATGGGCACTTTGCTTGATCACATCCAACAGAGGGATATTAACACCCACCTTTCTTAAAACATCAAGAATTTCCCTTCTCTTTATCTTCACCACCACTCTTCAAATTTTTTTCGTAATCTGTGTGGAGCGGAATGGGTGGTTTATACACTCTCTCGGTTTCAACTTCAACCACAGGTTGGGAGTAACCTCAACAGTAGGCTCGGGAGTAGCCTTCATAGTCTCTTCATCCTTTCGCAGTGGCCTCAACAACCTTTCCGGACCTCAAAGATATGGAACTCACGTTGGGGTTGGAGGCATTAGGATTTATCCTTTGGTGTGCGAGGCAGCATTGGGTTGTTCTTTGACCTTGCTTTATATTATTTATGTCTGCGGCCATCTGTCCAATCTGTGTATGCAATGCTCGAATACTCGCATCCGTCCTCTCTTTGAAGCTGCATACCTGGATGCAGCCATTTGCTTTACCAAGTCTTCTAATGATGGTCGGGAAGGTGCGAAGTGGTCAGCCGGAGGATGATTACGAGGTGCCATGCATTGTTGTTGGGAAAGAATTCCCATACCGCAGATTAGGGTGATTTCTCCGGCTAGGATGGTACCTATTAGTAGAGAGTGCGGAATCTTTGTGCCGATTCTGTGCCTCCTTGATTATAGGGGTTCTTTGCATAAGCACGAGGTACTTCAGCGACAAACTCTTCTCTATGGATCGGGCATGGATCAAATGGGTGCTCGAGTGCATTGCACATGCTACATAACTGCAGGCTGAACCTTGTCTATTGCCAATTGTCTCACAAAGAAGTCGGCTCATCCAATCTATTCTCAAGGCGGCCTGGTTGGAAGATGAGCTATGAATCTCATGCACACCTCTTGGCTCAACTGAATTTCTTCTTGTAGAAAGCTCTTTGGGAATTCAACGACATATTCTCAATAAGTTGCTTAGCAGCGGTGGGGTCTTATCAACTAATGCTCCCCACTAGCGACATCCAAGGATTCCTATCCATAGGCAACAATCCTTCATAAAAGTATTGGATCGGGAGTTGTTCGAGATATTTGATCTTGGGGGCAACTAGATACCAAATGTTTGAACCTTTCCCAGTACTCGACTAGTGACTCGTTCCCTTGCCTTATGCCACATATCTCTTTCCTTATTGAGGCGGCTCTTGAAGCGGGAAAATACCTTTCTAGGAACACCCTCTTCAAATCATTCCAAGTTGTGATGGAGTTAGGCTCAAGGTACAATAGCCAATCCTTTGCAGCTCCTTGGGTGAAAATGGAAAGGCCCCGACTTGATACTGTCCTCGGTGACTCCTCTGCTCTCGAGGTTGTGGAGCATACAACTTGGAATTCTTTTAAGTGCTTGTGTGGATCCTCACCTGCAAGACCATTAAACTTGGGCAACAGGTGAATAAAACCAGATTTTAGTTCAAAAGGGGTGTCAGCACCAAGATAAGAGATACATAATCCATTATAGTTGACATTAGGGGCAGCAAGCTGCCTTAATGTCCTCTGGTCTCCCATGTTTTCAAAAGCAGTTTTAAAATTGGAATTACTACTAGTGCTAGCCCGAAATTCCCTACGGAGTGTGTGCAGTGTTCTTTCGATTTCAGGGTCAAAATCACACAGTTCAGGGCAATGAGACCTAGTAGCCAGACCAATTCAAAACAGAACAGAAATTAAAAGAAAGAAAATAAAATAAAATAAAAACAAATTGCGAAAAATAACAACTCAGAGTCCCCGGCAACGGCGCCAATTTTTGGTCGCGCTGTCGCGCACACGCCAAAAAGGACGAGCGGGTTTAAAACTGTAGTGTAGTGCGACAACTCGGATGTCGTCTCTCAAGGACTCTGAAAATGTTACCTTTCACAAAAATCAGTTTTTTGGGGGATTGGATTGCAAATAAGAAACAAACAAAATATTAAAAACAGAGCAATTGAAAACAAGCAGTTCAAGGAGGGTATCAAATGGTCAAAAACAGATTAATCTATTGCTCTTGATTTCCCACTATCATAGGTTCATACAATTTCCAAGCCCTAAACAAATTCTTATCCCCTCCCGGTTGTAGCAACAATTTACAAACGAGACTACTGCTCTGAGATACATGTCCCTATTCCCGAATTAAACAAGCGGGGTTAAGCCCTCATGAACTAAGCGAACATGAACGTACACACGCGAATTAAACAAACGCGATTGATTATAGGAACATGATATCACGGAAATAAATCAATACAATGCATTATACTCCTGAATTAAACAAGCAAAATACAAGGCATGGCATTGAAGAGGGAAAAGCATACAAAACGAGGAAAGTATAAGAACCTCAAGTATGTGGAAATCAATTACAATAGATCAATCCTAAGAATTTAGTTCTCCATTACGAATGAAGGAAAACTCAAAAGTGTAATGTAAAGTAGTGAAAAAGCTGGATCATTTACATCTGCGGCGTTTACGCTTTTATAAGAGTTTGCGCATCACGGTGGTGATGGTCGTCACGCCAGGCCGTGATCGTCTCTGCGCAAGAGGTGACCTTCCGTATTTTGAGTACGTTACAGTAGTGATGGCTATCACGGGCAAGCCGTGATACATTCGACTTTTGGTTTCTCTCTTGTCACGGTCGTGACCTTCATCCGCGGCGAGCCGTGATCCTTTCGACTTTTTGCATTTCTTTATCACGCCCGTGATGTGTATCACGGCCAGGCCGTGATCGCTCGACTTTTCATGATCTTCTCATCACGGCCGTGACAGTGTCACGGCACGGGCGTGATAGCCTCTGCTTGGATACACTTCTTACTTGCTCTTCTTATTATCCTGAAACAACAAAATAGCCATAAGCTTTATTTTATTCAAAACTAGCTAAATTAACCTAAAACTTCGTAAACGACTCAAAACCTTGCTTGAGGACAATCTAATCTAATTTGGGTGAAAGTAGGATATAATTTGCACAAAAACCCTGGTCATACAAGCCATAAAACTAGATGAGCCAGAGGCTTATCAAGCGGGTTATCTAAGCTATGTATCCAACACCTGAATCACTGGTAGGAAATGATTTCCGTTTTGTTTTTCCTTTTATGTACCCGACAATTGATAGTGGTGGGGTCCACACAGTTAGGGGCGGCCAATCGATGAGATACGGACTAGATCCAACCTCAGTTATGGCAATGGATATCTGCCTCAGAGGGGTTGCCGGGGCATTTGAACCGGGACCAATATCCACTTTAATCCCGATTAATAATTTCCAAATTCGAATTTCGAATTTAAAGGGTGGAGCGGGTTATCGAAGCTATGTATCCAGCACCTGATTGACTGGCTGGAAATGCTTTCCCTTTTATTGTTCCTTTTCGGTAACCGATATTTGATAGTGGGGGGCCCACACAGTTGGGGGCGGCCAATCGATGAGATCCTGACTAGATCCAACCTCGGTTATTCCAATGGATATCTGCCTCAGAAGGGCTGTCGGGGCATATGAACCGGGACCAATCTCCCCTTTAATCCCCATTATTGATTTCCAAATTCGAATTTCGAATTTAATGGGTGGAGCGGGTTATCTAAGCTATGTATCCAACACTTGATTCACTGGCAGGAAATGCTTTCCCTTTTGTTTTTCCCTTTCTGTACCCGACAATTGATAGTGGTGGGGCCCACACAGTTGGAGGCGGCCAATCGATGAGATCCTGACTCGATCCAACCTCGGTAATGCCAATGGATTTCAGCCTCAGAGGGGTTGCCGGGGCATTTGAACCGGGACCAATCTACACTTTAATCCCCATTATTGATTTCCAAATTCGAATTTCGAATTTAAAGGGTGGAGAGGGTTATCTAATCTATGTATCCAACACTTGATTCACTAGCAGGAAATGCTTTCCCTTTTGTTTTTACTTTTCTGTACCCAACAATTGATAGTGGTGGGGCCCACACAGTTGGGGGCGACCAATCGATGAGATCTTGACTAGATCCAACCTCAGTTATACCAATGGATATCTGCCTCAGAGGGGCTGCCAAGGCATATGAACTGGGACCAATATCCAGTTTAATCCCGATTATTGATTTTCAAATTCCAATTTCGGATTTAAAGGGCGGAGCGGGTTATTGAAGCTATGTATCCAGCACCTGATTGACTGGCTGGAAATGCTTTCCCTTTTGTTTTTCCTTTTCCGTACCCGAAAATTGATAGTGGTGGGGCCCACACAGTAGGGGGCGGCCAATCGATGAAATCCTGACTAGATCCAACCTCGGTTATGCCAATGGATATCTTTCTCAAAAGGGCTGCTAGTGCATATGAACCGGGACCAAACTCCCCTTTAATCCCCATTATTGATTTCCAAATTCGAATTTCGAATTTAAAGGGTGGAGCGGGTTATCTAAGCTATGTATCCAACACTTGATTCACTGGCAGGAAATGCTTTCCCTTTTGTTTTTCCCTTTCTGTACCCGACAATTGATAGTGGTGGGGCCCACACAGTTGGGGGCGGCCAATCGATGAGATCCTGAGTAGATCCAACCTCGGTTATGCCAATGGATATCTGCCTCAAAAGGGTTGCCCGGGCATATGAACTGGAACCAATCTCCACTTTAATCCCCATTATTGATTTCCAAATTCGAATTTCGAATTCAAAGGTTGGAACGGGTTATCTAATCTCTGTATCCAACACCTGATTGACTGGCGGGAAATGCTTTCCCTTTTATTGTTCCTTTTCTGTAACCGATATTTGATAGTGGTGGGGCCCACACAGTTGGGGGCGGCCAATCGATGAGATCCTGACTCGATCCAACCTCGGTTAAGCTAATGGATATCTGCCTCAGAAGGGCTGTCGAGGCATATGAACCGGGACCAATCTCCACTTTAATCCCCATTATTGATTTCCAAATTCGAATTTTGAATTTTAAGGTTGGAGCGGGTTATCTAAGCTATGTATCCAACACCTGATTCACTGGCTGAAAATGCTTTCCCTTTTATTGTTCCCTTTCTGTAACCGATATTTGATAGTGGTGGGGCCCACACAGTTGGGGGAGGCCAATCGATGAGATCATGACTAGATCCAACCTCGGTTATACCAATGGATATCTGCCTCAGAAGGGCTGTCGGGGCATATGAACCGGGACCATTCTCCACTTTAAACCCCATTATTGATTTCCAAATTCGAATTTCGAATTTAAAGGGTGGAGCGGGTTATCTAAGCTCTGTATCCAACACCTGATTGAATGGCAGGAAATGTTTTCCCTTTTTTTTTTCCTTTTCCGTACCCGACAATTAATAGTGGTGGGGACCACACAGTTGGGGGCGGCCAATCGATGAGATTCTGACTAGATCCAACCTCAGTTATGCCAATGGATATCTGCCTCAGAGGGGCTGCCGGGGCATTTGAACCCGGACCAATCTACACTTTAATCCCCAATATTGATTTCCAAATTCGAATTTCAAATTTAAAGGGTGGAGCGGGTTATCTAATCTATGTATCCAACACCTGATTCACTAGCAGGAAATGCTTTCCCTTTTGTTTTTACTTTTTTGTACCCAACAATTGATAGTGGTGGGGCCCACACAGTTGGGGCGCGGCCAATCGATGAGATCCTGACTAGATCCAACCTCGGTTATGAAAATGGATATCTACCTCAGAAGGGCTATCGGGGCATATGAACTGGGACC
>JAUPTC010003876.1:0-11219 GCA_030762895.1 Sophora flavescens
TCAAAATCGGGTTAGAATTAGGGTTTTGGGTCAAAACTTGGGTTTTGGGTCCAAATTTGGGTTTTGGGTCACAGTTAGGGTTTAGGGTTTGAATTAAGGTTTTGAGTTAAAAATAGGGTTTTGGGTTAAAAATAAGGTTAGAATTTGGGTTTTGGGTCAGAATTAGGGTTTTAGGTCGAAAGTAGGGCTCTGGGTTAAAATTATGGGTTTGGGTCCAAATTAGGGTTTTTTGTACAAATTAGGGTTTAGGGTTTGAATTAGGGTTATGAGTTAAAGATATGTTTTTGGGTCAAAAATAGGGCTAGAATTAGGGTTTTTGGTTAAAATTAGGGCTCTATGTCAAAATTAGGGCTTAGGGTTAGAATTTGGGTTAGAATTAGGATTTTGGGTAATATTAGGGTTTCGGGTCAAAATTGGGGTTCGGGGTCAAAGTTAGGGTTTAGTGTCAAAATTAGGGTTTTGGGTTTGAATTAGGGTTTTGAGTTAAAAATAGGGTTTTGGGTTAAATTTAGGGTTTTGGTTTAAAATTAGGGATTCGAGTCAAAATTAGGGTTCTGGGTCAAATTTAGGGTTTAGGATGAAAAATTGGGTATAGGGTTTGAAATAGGGTTTTGAGTTAAAAATTGGGTTTTGGGTCAAAATAGGGTTAGAATTTAGGGATTTGGGTAAAAATTAGGGCTTTGGGTTAAAATTAGGGTTTGGGGTCAGAATTAGGGGTTTGGATCAAAAATAGGGTTAGAATTAGGGTTTTGGGTTAAAATTAGGGTTTTGGGAAAAAATAGGGTTCTGGGTCAAATTTAGGGTTTGGGATCAAAACTATGGTTTAGGGTTTGGATTAGGGTTTTGAGTTTAAAATAGGGTTTTGGGTCAAAAATAATGTTAGTATTTGGGTTTGGGGTTAAAATTTGGGTATTGGTTCCAAATTAGGGTTTTGGGTTAAAATTAGAGTTTAGTTTTTGAATTAAGGTTTTGAGTTAAAAATAGGGTTTTGGGTCAAAAATAGGGTTAGAAATAGGGTTTTGGTTTAAAATTAGGGTTTCGGGACAGATTTAGGGTTCTAGGTCACATTTAGGGTTTAGGGTTTGAAATAGGGTTTTGGGTTTAAATTAGGGTTTTAAGTCAAAATCGGGTTAGAATTAGGGTTTTGGGTCAAAACTTGGGTTTTGGGTCCAAATTTGGGTTTTGGGTCACAGTTAGGGTTTAGGGTTTGAATTAAGGTTTTGAGTTAAAAATAGGGTTTTGGGTTAAAAATAAGGTTAGAATTCGGGTTTTGGGTCAGATTTAGGGTTTTAGGTCGAAAGTAGGGCTCTGGGTTAAAATTATGGGTTTGGGTCAAAATTAGGGTTTTTTGTACAAATTAGGGTTTAGGGTTTGAATTAGGGTTATGATTTAAAGATATGTTTTTGGGTCAAAATAGGGCTAGAATTAGGGTTTTTGGTTAAAATTAGGGCTCTATGTCAAAATTAGGGCTTAGGGTTAGAATTAGGATTTTGGGTAATATTAGGGTTTCGGGTCAAAATTGGGGTTCGGGGCCAAAGTGAAGGTTTAGTGTCAAAATTAGGGTTTGGGGTTTGAATTAGGGTTTTGAGTTAAAAATAGGGTTTTGGGACAAAAATAGGGTTAGAATTAGGGTTTTGATTTAAATTTAGTGTTTTGGTTTAAAATTAGGGATTCGAGTCAAAATTAGGGTTCTGGGTCAAATTTAGGGTTTAGGATGAAAAATAGGGTATAGGTTTTGAAATAGGGTTTTGAGTTAAAAATTGGGTTTTGGGTCAAAATAGGGTTAGAATTTAGGGATTTGGGTAAAAATTAGGGCTTTGGGATAAAATTAGGGTTTGGGGTCAGAATTAGGGTTTTGGATCAAAAATAGGGTTAGAATTAGGGTTTTGGTTTAAAATTAGGGTTTTGGGAAAAATTAGGGTTCTTGGTCAAATTTAGGGTTTGGGATCAAAACTATGGTTTAGGGTTTGAATTAGGGTTTTGAGTTTAAAATAGGGTTTTGGGTCAAAAATAATGTTAGTATTTGGGTTTGGGGTTAAAATTTGGGTATTGGGTCCAAATTAGGGTTTTGGGTTAAAATTAGAGTTTAGTTTTTGAATTAAGGTTTTGAGTTAAAAATAGGGTTTTGGGTCAAAAATAGGGTTAGAAATAGGGTTTTGGTTTAAAATTAGGGTTTCGGGACAGATTTAGGGTTCTAGGTCACATTTAGGGTTTAGGGTTTGAAATAGGGTTTTGAGTTTAAATTAGGGTTTTAAGTCAAAAATAGGGTTAGAATTAGGGTTTTGGGTCAAAATTAGGGCTTTGGGTTAAAATTAGGGGTTGGGGTCAAATTTTGGGTTTAGGGGTAAAATTAGGGTTTAGGGTTTGAATCAGGGTTCTGAGTTAAAAGTAGGGTTTTGGGTCAAAATAGGGTTAGAATTAGGGTTTTGGTCAAACCTTGGGTTTTGGGTCCAAATTTTGGTTTTGGGTCAAATTTAGGGTTTAGGGTTTGAATTAAGGTTTTGAGTTAAAAATAGGGTTTTGGGTCAAAAATAAGGTTAGAATTAGGGTTTTTGGTCAAAATTAGGGTTTTTGGTACAAATGAGGGCTTACGGTATGAATTAGGGTTTTGAGTTAAAAATAGGTTTTTGGGTCAAAAATAGGGTTAAATTAGGGTTTTGGGTTAAAATTAGGGTCGAGTCAAAATTAGGGCTTATGGTTGGTATTTGGGTTAGAATTAGGGTTTTCGGTAAAATTAGGGTTTCGGGTCAAAATTAGGGTCGGGGTCAAATTTAGGGTTTTTGATGAAAATTAGGGTTTAGGGTTTGAAATAGGGTTTTGGGTCTAAAATAGGGTTAGAATTAGGGTTTTAGGTCAAAATTAGGGCTTTGGGTCAAACATAGGGTTTAGGGTTTGAATTAGGGTTTTGGGTCAAAATTAGGGTTTACGGTTTAAAAAATGGATTTTGGGTCAAAAATAGGGTTAGAATTAGGGTTTTGGGTCAAAATTAGGGCTTTGGGTTAAAATTAGGGTTTTGGGTTCAAATTAGGGTTTTGGTTAAAAATTAGGGTTTCGGATAAAAATTAGGGTTCTGGGTCAAATTTTGGGTTTCGGATCAAAGTTAGGGTTTAGGGTTTGAAATAGAGTTTTGAGATTAAAATAGGGTTTTGGGTAAAAAATACGGTTAGAATTAGGGTTTTGGGTCAAAATTAGGGTTTAGGGTCAAAATTAGGGTTCTGGGGTCAAATTAGGGATTAGGGTCAAAATTAGGGCTTTGGTGGTTTAGGGTTTGAATTTGGGTTTTAGGTTAAAATTAGGGTTTTGGGTCAAAATCGGGTTAGAATTAGGGTTTTGGGTCCAAATTTGGGTTTTGGGTCACAGTTAGGGTTTAGGGTTTGAATTAAGGTTTTCAGTTAAAAATAGGGTTTTGGGTTAAAAATAAGGTTAGAATTCGGGTTTTGGGTCAGAATTAGGGTTTTAGGTCGAAAGTAGGGTGGTTAAAATTATGGGTTTGGGTCAAAATAGGGTTAGAATTTAGGGATTTGGGTAAAAATTAGGGCTTTGGGTTAAAATTAGGGTTTGGGGTCAGAATTTGGGTTTTGGGTCAGAATTAGGGTTTTGGATCAGAATTAGGGTTTAGGGTTTGAATTAGGGTTGAGTTAAAAATAGGGTTTTGGGTCAAAAATAGGGTTTGAATTAGGGTTTTGGGAAAAATTAGGGTTCTGGGTCAAATTTAGGGTTTAGGATCAAAACTAGGGTTTAGGGTTTGAATTAGGGTTTTGAGTTAAAAATTGGGTTTTGGGTAAAAAATAGGGTTAGAATTAGGGTTTTGGGTTAAAATTAGGGTTTTGGGAAAAATTAGGGTTCTGGGTCAAATTTAGGGTTTGGGATCAAAATTAGGGTTTAGGGTTTGAAATAGGGTTTTGAGTTAAAAATAGGGTTTTGGGTCAAAAATAGGGTTTGAATTAGGGTTTGGGAAAAATTAGGGTTCGGGTCAAATTTAGGGTTTAGGATCAAAACTAGGGTTTAGGGTTTGAATTAGGGTTTTGAGTTAAAAATTGGGTTTTGTGTAAAAAATAGGGTTAGAATTTGGGTTTTGGGTTAAAATTAGGGTTTTGGGAAAAATTAGGGTTCTGGGTCAAATTTAGGGTTTGGGATCAAAATTAGGGTTTAGGGTTTGAAATAGGGTTTTGAGATTAAAATAGGGTTTTGGGTAAAAAATACGGTTAGAATTAGGGTTTTGGGTCAAAATTAGGGTTTAGGGTCAAAATTAGGGTCGGATTTAGGGTTTAGGGTCAAAATTAGGGCTTTGGGGGTGTAGGGTTTAAATTTGGGTTTTGGGTTAAAATTAGGGTTTTGGGTCAAAATCGGGTTAGAATTAGGGTTTTGGGTCAAAACTTGGGTTTTGGGTCCAAATTTGGGTTTTGGGTCACAGTTAGGGTTTAGGGTTTGAAATAGGGTTATGATTTAAAGATATGTTTTTGTGTCAAAAATAGGGCTAGAATTAGGGTTTTTGGTTAAAATTAGGGCTCTATGTCAAAATTAGGGCTTAGGGTTAGAATTAGGATTTTGGGTAATATTAGGGTTTCGGGTCAAAATGGGGTTCGGGGCCAAAGTGAGGGTTTAGTGTGAAAATTAGGGTTTTGGGTTTGAATTAGGGTTTTGAGTTAAAAATAGGGTTTTGGGACAAAAATAGGGTTAGAATTAGGGTTTTGGGTTAAATTTAGCGTTTTGGTTTAAAATTAGGGATTCGAGTCAAAATTTGGGTTCTGGGCAAAATTTAGGGTTTAGGATGAAAAATAGGGTATAGGGTTTGAAATAGGGTTTTGAGTTAAAAATTGGGTTTTGGGTCAAAATAGGGTAATAATTTAGGGTTTTGGGTAAAAATTAGGGCTTTGGGATAAAATTAGGGTTTGGGGTCAGAATTAGGGTTTTGGATCAAAAATAGGGTTAGAATTAGGGTTTTGGTTTAAAATTAGGGTTTTCGGTAAAATTAGGGTTCTGGGTCAAATTTAGGGTTTGGGATCAAAACTATGGTTTAGGGTTTGAATTAGGGTTTTGAGTTTAAAATAGGGTTTTGGGTAAAAAATAATGTTAGTATTTGGGTTTGGGGTTAAAATTTGGGTATTGGGTCCAAATTAGGGTTTTTGGTTAAAATTAGAGTTTAGTTTTTGAATTAAGGTTTTGAGTTAAAAATAGGGTTTTGGGTCAAAAATAGGGTTAGAAATAGGGTTTTGGTTTAAAATTAGGGTTTCGGGACAGATTTAGGGTTCTAGGTCACATTTAGGGTTTAGGGTTTGAAATAGGGTTTTGAGTTTAAATTAGGGTTTTAGGTCAAAAATAGGGTTAGAATTAGGGTTTTGGGTCAAAATTAGGGCTTTGGGTTAAAATTAGGGGTTGGGGTCAATTTTTGGGTTTAGGGGTAAAATTAGGGTTTAGGGTTTGAATCAGGGTTCTGAGTTAAAAGTAGGGTTTTGGGTCAAAATAGGGTTAGAATTAGGGTTTTGGTCAAACCTTGGGTTTTGGGTCCAAATTTTGGTTTTGGGTCAAATTTAGGGTTTAGGGTTTGAATTAAGGTTTTGAGTTAAAAATAGGGTTTTGGGTCAAAAATAAGGTTAGAATTAGGGTTTTTGGTCAAAATTAGGGTTTTTGGTACAAATGAGGGCTTACGGTATGAATTAGGGTTTTGAGTTAAAAATAGGTTTTTGGGTCAAAAATAGGGTTAAATTAGGGTTTTGGGTTAAAATTAGGGTCGAGTCAAAATTAGGGCTTATGGTTGGTATTTGGGTTAGAATTAGGGTTTTCGGTAAAATTAGGGTTTCGGGTCAAAATTAGGGTCGGGGTCAAATTTAGGGTTTTTGATGAAAATTAGGGTTTAGGGTTTGAAATAGGGTTTTGGGTCTAAAATAGGGTTAGAATTAGGGTTTTAGGTCAAAATTAGGGCTTTGGGTCAAACATAGGGTTTAGGGTTTGAATTAGGGTTTTGGGTCAAAATTAGGGTTTACGGTTTAAAAAATGGATTTTGGGTAAAAAATAGGGTTAGAATTAGGGTTTTGGGTCAAAATTAGGGCTTTGGGTTAAAATTAGGGTTTTGGGTTCAAATTAGGGTTTTGGTTAAAAATTAGGGTTTCGGATAAAAATTAGGGTTCTGGGTCAAATTTTGGGTTTCGGATCAAAGTTAGGGTTTAGGGTTTGAAATAGAGTTTTGAGATTAAAATAGGGTTTTGGGTAAAAAATACGGTTAGAATTAGGGTTTTGGGTCAAAATTAGGGTTTAGGGTCAAAATTAGGGTTCTGGGTCAGATTTAGGGTTTAGGGTCAAAATTAGGGCTTTGGTGGTTTAGGGTTTGAATTTGGGTTTTAGGTTAAAATTAGGGTTTTGGGTCAAAATCGGGTTAGAATTAGGGTTTTGGGTCCAAATTTGGGTTTTGGGTCACAGTTAGGGTTTAGGGTTTGAATTAAGGTTTTCAGTTAAAAATAGGGTTTTGGGTTAAAAATAAGGTTAGAATTCGGGTTTTGGGTCAGAATTAGGGTTTTAGGTCGAAAGTAGGGCTCTGGGTTAAAATTATGGGTTTGGGTCAAAATAGGGTTAGAATTTAGGGATTTGGGTAAAAATTAGGGCTTTGGGTTAAAATTAGGGTTTGGGGTCAGAATTTGGGTTTTGGGTCAGAATTAGGGTTTTGGATCAGAATTAGGGTTTAGGGTTTGAATTAGGGTTGAGTTAAAAATAGGGTTTTGGGTCAAAAATAGGGTTTGAATTAGGGTTTTGGGAAAAATTAGGGTTCTGGGTCAAATTTAGGGTTTAGGATCAAAACTAGGGTTTAGGGTTTGAATTAGGGTTTTGAGTTAAAAATTGGGTTTTGGGTAAAAAATAGGGTTAGAATTAGGGTTTTGGGTTAAAATTAGGGTTTTGGGAAAAATTAGGGTTCTGGGTCAAATTTAGGGTTTGGGATCAAAATTAGGGTTTAGGGTTTGAAATAGGGTTTTGAGTTAAAAATAGGGTTTTGGGTCAAAAATAGGGTTTGAATTAGGGTTTTGGGAAAAATTAGGGTTCTGGGTCAAATTTAGGGTTTAGGATCAAAACTAGGGTTTAGGGTTTGAATTAGGGTTTTGAGTTAAAAATTGGGTTTTGTGTAAAAAATAGGGTTAGAATTTGGGTTTTGGGTTAAAATTAGGGTTTTGGGAAAAATTAGGGTTCTGGGTCAAATTTAGGGTTTGGGATCAAAATTAGGGTTTAGGGTTTGAAATAGGGTTTTGAGATTAAAATAGGGTTTTGGGTAAAAAATACGGTTAGAATTAGGGTTTTGGGTCAAAATTAGGGTTTAGGGTCAAAATTAGGGTTCTGGGTCGGATTTAGGGTTTAGGGTCAAAATTAGGGCTTTGGGGGTGTAGGGTTTAAATTTGGGTTTTGGGTTAAAATTAGGGTTTTGGGTCAAAATCGGGTTAGAATTAGGGTTTTGGGTCAAAACTTGGGTTTTGGGTCCAAATTTGGGTTTTGGGTCACAGTTAGGGTTTAGGGTTTGAAATAGGGTTATGATTTAAAGATATGTTTTTGTGTCAAAAATAGGGCTAGAATTAGGGTTTTTGGTTAAAATTAGGGCTCTATGTCAAAATTAGGGCTTAGGGTTAGAATTAGGATTTTGGGTAATATTAGGGTTTCGGGTCAAAATTGGGGTTCGGGGCCAAAGTGAGGGTTTAGTGTGAAAATTAGGGTTTTGGGTTTGAATTAGGGTTTTGAGTTAAAAATAGGGTTTTGGGACAAAAATAGGGTTAGAATTAGGGTTTTGGGTTAAATTTAGCGTTTTGGTTTAAAATTAGGGATTCGAGTCAAAATTTGGGTTCTGGGCAAAATTTAGGGTTTAGGATGAAAAATAGGGTATAGGGTTTGAAATAGGGTTTTGAGTTAAAAATTGGGTTTTGGGTCAAAATAGGGTAATAATTTAGGGTTTTGGGTAAAAATTAGGGCTTTGGGATAAAATTAGGGTTTGGGGTCAGAATTAGGGTTTTGGATCAAAAATAGGGTTAGAATTAGGGTTTTGGTTTAAAATTAGGGTTTTCGGTAAAATTAGGGTTCTGGGTCAAATTTAGGGTTTGGGATCAAAACTATGGTTTAGGGTTTGAATTAGGGTTTTGAGTTTAAAATAGGGTTTTGGGTAAAAAATAATGTTAGTATTTGGGTTTGGGGTTAAAATTTGGGTATTGGGTCCAAATTAGGGTTTTTGGTTAAAATTAGAGTTTAGTTTTTGAATTAAGGTTTTGAATTAAAAATAGGGTTTTGGGTCAAAAATAGGGTTAGAAATAGGGTTTTGGTTTAAAATTAGGGTTTCGGGACAGATTTAGGGTTCTAGGTCACATTTAGGGTTTAGGGTTTGAAATAGGGTTTTGAGTTTAAATTAGGGTTTTAGGTCAAAAATAGGGTTAGAATTAGGGTTTTGGGTCAAAATTAGGGCTTTGGGTTAAAATTAGGGTTTGGGGTCAAATTTTGGGTTTAGGGGTAAAATTAGGGTTTAGGGTTTGAATCAGGGTTCTGAGTTAAAAATAGGGTTTTGGGTCAAAATAGGGTTAGAATTAGGGTTTTGGTCAAACCTTGGGTTTTGGGTCCAAATTTTGGTTTTGGGTCAAATTTAGGGTTTAGGGTTTGAATTAAGGTTTTGAGTTAAAAATAGGGTTTTGGGTCAAAAATAAGGTTAGAATTAGGGTTTTTGGTCAAAATTAGGGTTTTTGGTACAAATTAGGGCTTACGGTATGAATTAGGGTTTTGAGTTAAAAATAGGTTTTTGGGTCAAAAATAGGGTTAAATTAGGGTTTTGGGTTAAAATTAGGGTCGAGTCAAAATTAGGGCTTATGGTTGGTATTTGGGTTAGAATTAGGGTTTTCGGTAAAATTAGGGTTTCGGGTCAAAATTAGGGTCGGGGTCAAATTTAGGGTTTTTGATGAAAATTAGGGTTTAGGGTTTGAAATAGGGTTTTGGGTCTAAAATAGGGTTAGAATTAGGGTTTTAGGTCAAAATTAGGGCTTTGGGTCAAACATAGGGTTTAGGGTTTGAATTAGGGTTTTGGGTCAAAATTAGGGTTTACGGTTTAAAAAATGGATTTTGGGTCAAAAATAGGGTTAGAATTAGGGTTTTGGGTCAAAATTAGGGCTTTGGGTTAAAATTAGGGTTTTGGGTTCAAATTAGGGTTTTGGTTAAAAATTAGGGTTTCGGATAAAAATTAGGGTTCTGGGTCAAATTTTGGGTTTCGGATCAAAGTTAGGGTTTAGGGTTTGAAATAGAGTTTTGAGATTAAAATAGGGTTTTGGGTAAAAATACGGTTAGAATTAGGGTTTTGGGTCAAAATTAGGGTTTAGGGTCAAAATTAGGTTCTGGGGTCAGATTTAGGGTTTAGGGTCAAAATTAGGGCTTTGGTGGTTTAGGGTTTGAATTTGGGTTTTAGGTTAAAATTAGGGTTTTGGGTCAAAATCGGGTTAGAATTAGGGTTTTGGGTCCAAATTTGGGTTTTGGGTCACAGTTAGGGTTTAGGGTTTGAATTAAGGTTTTCAGTTAAAAATAGGGTTTTGGGTTAAAAATAAGGTTAGAATTCGGGTTTTGGGTCAGAATTAGGGTTTTAGGTCGAAAGTAGGGCTCTGGGTTAAAATTATGGGTTTGGGTCAAAATAGGGTTAGAATTTAGGGATTTGGGTAAAAATTAGGGCTTTGGGTTAAAATTAGGGTTTGGGGTCAGAATTTGGGTTTTGGGTCAGAATTAGGGTTTTGGATCAAAATTAGGGTTTAGGGTTTGAATTAGGGTTGAGTTAAAAATAGGGTTTTGGGTCAAAAATAGGGTTTGAATTAGGGTTTTGGGAAAAATTAGGGTTCTGGGTCAAATTTAGGGTTTAGGATCAAAACTAGGGTTTAGGGTTTGAATTAGGGTTTTGAGTTAAAAATTGGGTTTTGGGTAAAAAATAGAGTTAGAATTAGGGTTTTGGGTTAAAATTAGGGTTTTGGGAAAAATTAGGGTTCTGGGTCAAATTTAGGGTTTGGGATCAAAATTAGGGTTTAGGGTTTGAAATAGGGTTTTGAGTTAAAAATAGGGTTTTGGGTCAAAAATAGGGTTTGAATTAGGGTTTTGGGAAAAATTAGGGTTCTGGGTCAAATTTAGGGTTTAGGATCAAAACTAGGGTTTAGGGTTTGAATTAGGGTTTTGAGTTAAAAATTGGGTTTTGTGTAAAAAATAGGGTTAGAATTTGGGTTTTGGGTTAAAATTAGGGTTTTGGGAAAAATTAGGGTTCTGGGTCAAATTTAGGGTTTGGGATCAAAATTAGGGTTTAGGGTTTGAAATAGGGTTTTGAGATTAAAATAGGGTTTTGGGTAAAAAATACGGTTAGAATTAGGGTTTTGGGTCAAAATTAGGGTTTAGGGTCAAAATTAGGGTTCTGGGTCGGATTTAGGGTTTAGGGTCAAAATTAGGGCTTTGGGGGTGTAGGGTTTAAATTTGGGTTTTGGGTTAAAATTAGGGTTTTGGGTCAAAATCGGGTTAGAATTAGGGTTTTGGGTCAAAACTTGGGTTTTGGGTCCAAATTTGGGTTTTGGGTCACAGTTAGGGTTTAGGGTTTGAAATAGGGTTATGATTTAAAGATATGTTTTTGTGTCAAAAATAGGGCTAGAATTAGGGTTTTTGGTTAAAATTAGGGCTCTATGTCAAAATTAGGGCTTAGGGTTAGAATTAGGATTTTGGGTAATATTAGGTTTTGGTCAATATTGGGGTTCGGGGCCAAAGTGAGGGTTTAGTGTGAAAATTAGGGTTTTGGGTTTGAATTAGGGTTTTGAGTTAAAAATAGGGTTTTGGGACAAAAATAGGGTTAGAATTAGGGTTTTGGGTTAAATTTAGCGTTTTGGTTTAAAATTAGGGATTCGAGTCAAAATTTGGGTTCTGGGCAAAATTTAGGGTTTAGGATGAAAAATAGGGTATAGGGTTTGAAATAGGGTTTTGAGTTAAAAATTGGGTTTTGGGTCAAAATAGGGTAATAATTTAGGGTTTTGGGTAAAAATTAGGGCTTTGGGATAAAATTAGGGTTTGGGGTCAGAATTAGGGTTTTGGATCAAAAATAGGGTTAGAATTAGGGTTTTGGTTTAAAATTAGGGTTTTCGGTAAAATTAGGGTTCTGGGTCAAATTTAGGGTTTGGGATCAAAACTATGGTTTAGGGTTTGAATTAGGGTTTTGAGTTTAAAATAGGGTTTTGGGTAAAAAATAATGTTAGTAT
>JAUPTC010003877.1:0-11206 GCA_030762895.1 Sophora flavescens
TGGTCCAAATTAGGGTTTAGTGTCCAAATTTAGGGTTTAGTGTCAAAATTAGGGTTTGATTTAGGGTTTTGGGTCAAAATTAGAGCTTTGGGTTAAAATTTGGGATTTGGGTTAAAATTTGGGTTTTGGGTCAAAATTAGCGTTTGGGGTTTGAATTAGAGTTTTGTGTTAAAAATAGGGTTTTGGGTCATAAATAGGGTTAGAATTAGGGTTTTGGGTTAAAATTAGGGTTTCAGGTCAAAATTAGGGTTTTGGGTCAAAACTAGGGCTTAGGGTTAGAATTTGGGTTTTGAGTTAAAAATGGCTTTTGGGTCAAAATTAGGGTTTTGGGTCAAATTTAAGGTTTAGGGTCAAAATTAGGGTTTGAATTAGGTTTTTGGGTCAAAATTAGGGTTTTGGGGTTAAAATTAGGGTTTTTGGTCCAAATTAGGGTTTTGGGTCAAAATTAGGGTTTCATATCAAAATTATGGTTTTGGGTCAAAATTAGGGTTTTGGTTCAATATTAGGGTTTAAATTAGGGTTTTCGGTCAAAATTAGAGCTTTGGGTTAAAATTAGAGTTTTGGTTTAAAATTTGGGTTTTGGGTCAAAATTTGCGTTTGGGGTTTGAATTAGTGTTTTGATTTAAAAATAGGGTTTTGGGTCATAAATAGGGTTAGAATTAGGGTTTCGGGTCAAAATTAGGGTTTTGGGTCAAAATTTGGGCTTAGGGTTAGAATTTGGGTTTTGAGTTAAAAATTGGGTTTTGTGTCAAAATTAGGGTTTAGGGTCAATATTAGGGTATGAATTAGGGTTTTCGGTCAAAATTAGGGTTTTGGGTCAAAATTAGAGTTTGGGGTTTGAATTAGTGTTTTGATTTAAAAATAGGGTTTTGGGTCATAAATAGGGTTAGAATTAGGGTTTAGGGTCAATATTAGGGTATGAATTAGGGTTTTCGGTCAAAATTAGGGTTTTGGGTCAAAATTAGGGCTTTAGGGTTAGAATTTGGGTTTTGAGTTAAAATTGGGTTTTGGGTCAAAATTAGGTTTTGGGTAAAATTTAGGTTTTTTTGGGTCAAAATTAGGGTTTTGGGTCAAAATTAGGGTTTTGGGTTAAAATTTAGGTTTTGGGTCAAAATTAGGGTTTTGGGTCAAATTTAGGTTTTGGGTCAAAATTAGGTTTTGGTAAATTAGGGTTTTGGGTCAAAATTAGGGTTAGGGTTAAAATTAGGGTTTTGGGTAAAAATTTGGGTTTTGGGTCAAAATTAGGGTTTTGGTTCAAAATTAGGGTTTAGGGTCAAAATTAGGTTTTGGGTCAAAATTAGGGTTTGGGTCAAAATTAGAGTTTTGGGTTAAAATTTGGGTTTGGGTTAAAATTAGGGTTTTGGGTCAAAATTAGGGTTTAGGGTTTGAATTATGGTTGAGTTAAAATTAGGGTTTGGGTCAAAATTAGGGTTTAGGGTCAAAATTAGGGTTTTGAGTTAAATTTATGTTTTTGGGTCAAAATTAGGTTTTTGGGTCAAAATTAGGTTTAGGGTTAAAATTTTGGGTCAAATTTTTGAGTTAAAAATTAGGTTTTGGGTCAAAATTAGGGTTTTGGGTCAAAATTAGGTTTTCAAATTAGGTTTTGGGTCAAAATTAGGGTTTGGGGTTAAAATGAGGGTTTTGGGTAAAAATTAGGGTTTTGGGTCAAAATTAGGTTTTTGGTCAAAATTAGGTTTTGGGTCAAAATTAGGTTTTGGGTCAAATTAGGTTTAGGGTCAAAATTAGGGTTTGAGTTAAAATTAGGGTTTCAAAATTAGGGTTTCGGGTCAGAATTAGGGTTTTGGGTCAAAATTAGGGCTCTGGGTTAAAATTTGGGTTTTGGGTCAAAATTAGGGTTTTGGGTCAAAATTAGGGTTTTGGGTCAAAATTAGGGTTAGAATTAAGTTTTTGCGTTAAAAATAGGGTTTTGTGTCTAAATTAGGGTTTTGGGTCAAAATTAGGGTTAGAATTAAGTTTTTGCGTTAAAAATAGGGTTTTGTGTCTAAATTAGGTTTTGGGTTAAAATTAGGTTTTGAGTTAAAAATTAGGGTTTTGGGTCAAAATTAGGTTTTGGGTCAAATTAGGGGTTTTGGTCAAAATTAGGTTTTTGGGTTTAAAATTAGGGTTTTGGGTCAAAATTAGGGTTTTGGGTTAAAATTAGGTTTTGGGTCAAAATTAGGTTTTGGTCAAAATTAGGTTTTGGGTCAAAATTAGGGGTTTTAGGTTAAAATTAGTTTTAATTAGGGTTTTAAAATTAGGGTTTTGGGTCAAATCTAGGGTTTTGGGTCAAAATTAGGGTTTTGGTTAAAAATTAGGGTTTTTGGTCAAAAAAGGTTTTGGGTCAAAATTAGGGTTTTGGGTCAAAATTAGGGTTTTGGGTCAAAATTAGGGTTTTGGGTTAAAAATTTGGGTTAAATTTGGGTTTTGAGTGAAAATTAGGGTTTTGGGTCAAAATTAGGGTTTTGGGTCAAAATTAGGGTTTTGGGTCCAAATTAGGTTTAATTAGGGTCAAAATTAGGTTTTGGGTTAAAATTAGGTTTTGGGTCAAAATTAGGGTTTTGGGTCAAAATTAGGTTTTAGGTCAAAATTAGGGTTTTGGGTTAAAATTTGGGTTTTGGGTCAAAATTAGGGTTTTGGTCAAAATTAGGTTTTGGGTAAAATTAGGGTTTTGGTCAAAATTAGGGTTTTGGGTCAAAATTAGGTTTTGGGTCAAAATTTGGGTTTTGGGTTAAAATTAGGTTTTGGGTCAAAATTAGGTTTTGGTCAAAATTAGGTTTTGGGCAAAATTAGGGTTTTGGGTCAAAATTAGGGTTTTGGGTAAAATTAGGGTTTTGGGTTAAAATTTGGGTTTTGGGTAAAATTAGGTTTTGGGTCAAAATTAGGGTTTTGGGTCAAAATTAGGGTTTTAATTAGGTTTGGGTCAAAATTAGGGTTTTGGTCAAAATTAGGGTTTGGGGTTGAATTAGGGTTTGAGTCAAAATTAGGGTTTTGGGTCAAAATTAGGTTTGGTAAAATTAGGGTTAAAATTAGGTTTTTGTCAAAATAGGGTTAGGCAAAATTAGGGTTTTGGGTCAAAATTGGGTTTAGTTAAAATTAGGGTTTTGGGTTAAAAATTAGGTTTGGGTTAAAATTTTTTGGGTTAAAATTAGGGTTTTGGGTCAAATTAGGGTTTTGGGTAAAAATTAGGTTTTGGGTCAAAATTAGGGTTTTGGTAAAATTAGGTTTTGGGTTAAAATTTGGGTTTTGGGTCAAAATTAGGGTTTGTTAAATTAGGGTTTTGGGTCAAAATTAGGGTTTGAGTTAGGTTTTGGTTAAAATTAGGGTTTTGGGTCAAAATTAGGTTTTGGGTAAAATTTAGGTTTTGGGTCAAAATTAGGGTTTTGGAAATTAGGTTTTGGGTTAAAATTAGGTTTTTGGTCAAGTTAAATTAGGTTTTGGGTCAAAATTAGGTTTTGGTCAAAATTAGGGTTTTGGGTCAAAATTAGGTTTGGGGTTAAAATTAGGGTTTGAGTTAAAAATGGGTTTTGGGTCAAAATTAGGTTTTGGGTTAAAATTAGGGTTTGGGTCAAAATTAGGGTTTTAGGTTGAATTAGGGTTTGGGTTAAAAATTAGGGTTTTGGGTCAAAATTAGGTTTTGGGTTAAAATTAGGTTTTGGTAAAATTAGGGTTTTATAAATTAGGGTTTTGGGTCAAAATTAGGGTTTGGGTTAAAATTAGGTTTTAAATTAGGGTTTTGGGTAAATTATTTTGGGTTAAAATTAGGGTTTTGGGTCAAAATTAGGGTTTTTGGCAAATTAGGTTTGGGTCAAAATTTGTTTTGAGTTAAAATTAGGGTTTTGGTTAAAATTAGGGTTTTGGGTCAAAATTAGGTTTGAATTAGGTTTGGAAAATTAGGGTTTTGGGTCAAAATTAGGGTTTTGGGTCAAAATTAGGGTTTTGGGTTAAAATTAGGGTTTTGGGTCAAAATTAGGTTTTGGGTCAAAATAGGTTTAGAATTAGGGTTTTGAGTTAAAATAGGGTTTTGGGTCAAATTAGGGTTTGGTCAAAATTAGGTTTTGGGTCAAAATTAGGCTTTGGGTTAAAATTTGGTTTTGAGTTAAAATTGGGTTTTGGTCAAAAAGTTTTGGGTAAAATTAGGGTTTTGGGTCAAAATTAGGGTTTTGGGTCAAAATTAGGGTTTGGGGTTAAAATTAGGGTTTAGAGTTAAAATTGGGTTTTGGGTCAAAATTAGGGTTTTGGGTTAAAATTAGGTTTTGGTCAAAATTAGGTTTGAATTAGGTTTTATTTTGGGTTAAAATTGGGTTTTGGGTTCAAAATTAGGTTTTGGGTCAAAATTAGGGTTTGGGTCAAATTAGGTTTGAATTAGGGTTTGGTCAAAATTAGGGTTTTGGGTTAAAATTAGGGTTTTGGGTCAAAATTAGGTTTTTGGTAAAATTAGGGTTTTGGGTCAAAATTAGGTTTTGGAAATTAGGTTTGGTTAAATTTTAGGTTTTGGGTCAAAATTAGGGTTTGGGGAAAATTGGGTTTTGGGTCAAAATTAGGGTTTTGGGTCAAAATTAGGGTTTTGGGTCAAAATTAGGGTTTTGGGTCAAAATTAGGGTTTAGAATTAGGGTTTTGGGTCAAAATTAGGTTTTGGGTCAAAATTAGGTTTTGGGTCAAAATTAGGGTTTTGGTCAAAATTAGGTTTTGGGATAGAATTAGGGTTTCGTGTCAAAATTAGGGTTTTGGGTGAAATATAGGGTTTAGGGTCAAAATTAGGGTTTTGGGTCAAACATAGGGTTTTGGATCAAAATTAGGGTCTTGGGTCAAAATTAGGGTTAAATTAGGGTTTTGGTCAAAATTGGGTTTTGGGTTCAAAATTAGGGTTTTGGTCAAAATTAGGTTTGTCAAAATTAGGGGTTAAAATTAGGGTTTTGGTCAAAATTAGGGTTTTGGGTCAAAATTTGGGTTGGGGGTCAAAAATAGTGTTTTGAGTTAAAATTAGGGGTTAAAATTAGGGTTGGGTCAAAATAGGTTAGAATTAGGGTTTGGGTCAAAATTAGGGTTTTTGGTCAAAATTTGGGCTTAGTGTTAGTATTTGGGTTTTGAGTTAAATTTTGGGTTTTGTGTCATATTTAGGGTTTAGGGTCTATATTAGGGTATGAATTTGGGTTTTCGGTCAAAATTAGGGTTTTGGGTCAATATTAGAGTTTGGGGTTTGAATTAGGGTTTTGAGTTAAAAATAGGTTTTGGTCGTCAAAATAGGTTAGAATTAGGTTTTAAGTTAAAATTAGGGTTTTGGGTCAAAATTAGGGCTTAGGGTTAGAATTTGGGTTTAGAGTTAAAAATGGGTTTTGGGTAAAAATTAGGGTCTTGGTGAAATTTAGGTTTATGGTCAATAGTTTAATTAGGTTTTGGTCAAAATTAGGGTTTTGGGTTAAAATTTGGGTTTTTGGTCCAAATTAGGGTTTAGTGTCCAAATTTAGGGTTTAGTGTCAAAATTAGGGTTTGATTTATGGTTTTGGGTCAAAATTAGAGCTTTGGGTTAAAATTTGGGATTTGGGTCAAAATTTGGCTTTTGGGTCAAAATTAGTTTGGGGTTTGAATTTGAGTTTTGTGTTAAAAATAGGGTTTTGGGTTATAAATAGGGTTAGAATTAGGGTTTTGGGTTAAAATTAGGTTTTGTGTCAAAATTAGGTTTTGGGTCAAAACTAGGGCTTAGGGTTAGAATTTGGGTTTTGAGTTAAAAATGTTTTTGGGTCAAAATTTGGTTTTTGGTTCAAATTTATGGTTTAGGGTCAAAATTAGGGTTTGAATTAGGTTTTTGGGTCAAAATTAGGTTTTGGGGTTAAAATTAGGGGTTTTTGGCTAGTCCATTAGGTTTTGGGTCAAAATTAGGGTTTCGTTTCAAAATTATGGTTTTGGGTCAAAATTAGGTTTTGGTTCAATATTAGGTTTAAATTAGGGTCAATTAGGTTTTGGGTTAAAATTAGAGTTTTGGGTTAAAATTAGGGTTTTGGGTCAAAATTAGGGTTTTTGAATTAGGTTTTGGTTTAAAATAGGTTTTGGGTCAAATTAGGGGTTTGAATTAGGTTTGTCATTTAAAAATTAGGGTTTTGGGTTTAGGGTTATTAGGGTTAAAATTAGGGTTTTGGGTCAAAATTAGGGTTTAGGGTCATTATTAGGGTATGAATTAGTGTTTTCGGTCATAATTAGGGTATTGGGTCAAAATTATAGTTTTGGGTTTGAATTAGGGTTTTGAGTTAAAAATAGGGTTTGGGTCAAAATTAGGGTTAGGGTCTTATTAGGTTTTGGGTCATTTAAATTAGGGTTTTGGTCAAAATTAGGGTTTTGGTCAAAATTAGAGTTTGGGGTTTGAATTAGGGTTTGAGTAGGGTTTGGTCAAAAGGTCAAAGGTTAAATTAGGGTTCAGTTAAAATTAGGTTTTGGGTCAAAATTAGGGCTTAGGTTAGAATTTGTGTTTTGATTTAAAAAAATGGGTTTTGGTTAATAATTAGGGTATTGGGTGATATTTAGGTTTTATGGTCAAAATTAGGGTTTGAATTAGGGTTTTCGGTCAAAATTAGGGTTTTGGGTTAAAATTTGGGTTTTTGGTCCAAATTAGGGTTTAGTGTCCAAATTTAGGGTTTAGTGTCAAAATTAGGGTTTGATTTAGGGTTTTGGGTCAAAATTAGAGCTTTGGGTTAAAATTTGGGATTTGGGTTAAAATTTGGGTTTTGGGTCAAAATTACGTTTGGGGTTTGAATTAGAGTTTTGTGTTAAAAATAGGGTTTCGGGTTAGAATTAGGGTTTTGGGTTTTAAAATTAGGGTTTCGGTCAAAATTAGGTTTTGGGTCAAAACTAGGGCTTAGGGTTAGAATTTGGGTTTTGAGTTAAAAATGGCTTTTGGGTCAAAATTAGGGTTTTGGGTCAAATTTAAGGTTTAGGGTCAAAATTAGGGTTTGAATTAGGTTTTTGGGTCAAAATTAGGGTTTTGGGGTTAAAATTAGGGTTTTTGGTCCAAATTAGGGTTTTGGGTCAAAATTAGGGTTTCATATCAAAATTATGGTTTTGGGTCAAAATTAGGGTTTTGGTTCAATATTAGGGTTTAAATTAGGGTTTTCGGTCAAAATTAGAGCTTTGGGTTAAAATTAGAGTTTTGTTTTATAATTTGGGTTTTGGGTCAAAATTTGTTTGGGGTTTGAATTAGTGTTTTGATTTAAAAATAGGGTTTTGGTCAAAATAGGTTAGAATTAGGGTTTGGTCAAAATTAGGTTTTGGTCAAAATTGGTTAGGGTTAGAATTGGGTTTTGAGTTAAATGGTTTGGGTCAAAATTAGGTTAGGAATTAAATTAGGTTTTGTCAAAATTGGTTTGGTCAAAATTAGAGTTGGGTTTGAATTAGGGTTTTTGGTTAAATTAGGGGGTCAAAATTAGGGTGGTCAAAATTTGGGCTTAGGGTTAGAATTTGGGTTGAGTTAAAAATTGGGTTTTGTGTCAAAATTAGGGTTTAGGGTCAATATTAGGGTATGAATTAGGGTTTTCGGTCAAAATTAGGGTTTTGGGTCAAAATTAGAGTTTGGGGTTTGAATTAGGGTTTTGAGTTAAAAATAGGGTTTTGGGTCAAATTGGTACAAAATAGGGGTAGAATTACGGTTTCGGGTTAAAATTAGGGTTTTGGGTCAAAACTAGCTTAGGGTTAGAATTTGGGTTTTGAGTTAAAATATGGGTTTTGGGTCAAAATTAGGGTCTTGGGTGAAATTTAGGGTTTATGGTCAAAATTAGGGTTTGAATTAGGGTTTTCGGTCAAAATTAGGGTTTTGGGTTAAAATTTGGGTTTTTGGTCCAAATTAGGGTTTAGTGTCCAAATTTAGGGTTTAGTGTCAAAATTAGGGTTTGATTTAGGGTTTTGGGTCAAAATTAGAGCTTTGGGTTAAAATTTGGGATTTGGGTTAAAATTTGGGTTTTGGGTCAAAATTAGCGTTTGGGGTTTGAATTAGAGTTTTGTGTTAAAAATAGGGTTTTGGGTCATAAATAGGGTTAGAATTAGGGTTTTGGGTTAAAATTAGGGTTTCAGGTCAAAATTAGGGTTTTGGGTCAAAACTAGGGCTTAGGGTTAGAATTTGGGTTTTGAGTTAAAAATGGCTTTTGGGTCAAAATTAGGGTTTTGGGTCAAATTTAAGGTTTAGGGTCAAAATTAGGGTTTGAATTAGGTTTTTGGGGTTAAAATTAGGGTTTTTGGTCCAAATTAGGGTTTTGGGTCAAAATTAGGGTTTCATATCAAAATTATGGTTTTGGGTCAAAATTAGGGTTTTGGTTCAATATTAGGGTTTAAATTAGGGTTTTCGGTCAAAATTAGAGTTTGGGTTAAAATTAGAGTTTTGGTTCAAATTTTGGGTTTTGGTCAAAATTTGGGTTTCTGGTTTGTATTAGTGTTTTGATTTAAAATAGGGTTTTGGGTCAAATTTAGAATTAGGTTTTGGTCAAAATTAGGGTTTTGGGTCAAAATTAGGTTTAGGTTAGAATTTGGGTTTTGAGTTGGGTTTTTTGTCAAAATTAGGTTTAGGTCAATTGGGTAATTAGGGTTTTTTGGTGGTTTGGTTGAATTAGTTGTGGTTGGTTTTGTTTAGGTGGTCTAGGTATTTTTTTCAAAATTAGGGTTTTGGTCAAAATTAGAGTTTGGGGTTTGAATTAGGGTTTTGAGTTAAAAATAGGTTTTGGGTCGGTTAAAATTAGGGTTTTGAGTTAAAAATAGGGTTTTGGGTCATAAATAGGGTTAGAATTTGGGTTTTGAGTTAAAAAATGGGTTTTGGGTCAAAATTAGGGTCTTGGGTCAAATTTAGGGTTTATGGTCAAAATTAGGGTTTGAATTAGGGTTTTCTGTCAAAATTTGGGTTTTGGGTTAAAATTTGGGTTTTTGGTCCAAATTAGGGTTTTGGTCAAATTTAGGGTTTAGAGTCAAAATTAGGGTTTGATTTAGGTTTTGGGTCAAAATTAGAGCTTTGGGTTAAAATTTGGGATTTGGGTTAAAATTGGGTTTTGGGTCAAAATTAGGTTTGGGGTTTGAATTTGGGTTTTGTGTTAAAAATTGGGTTTTGGGTCAAAAATAGGGTTAGAATTAGGGTTTTGGGTTAGAATTAGGGTTTCGGGTCAAAATTAGGGTTTTGGGTCAAAACTAGGGCCTAGGGTTAGAATTTGGGTTTTGAGTTAAAAATGGCTTTTGGGTAAAAATTAGGGTTTTGGGTCAAATTTAGGGTTTAGGGTCAAAATTAGGGTTTGAATTAGGGTTTTGGGTCAAAATTAGGGTTTTGGGGTTAAAATTTGGGTTTTTGGTCCATATTAGGGTTTTGGGTCAAAATTAGGGATTCATAACCAAGTTATGGTTTTGGGTCAAAATTAGGTTTTGGTTCATATTAGGGTTTAAATTAGGGTTTTCGGTCAAAATTAGAGCTTTGGGTTAAAATTAGAGTTTTGGTTTAAAATTTGGGTTTTGGGTCAAAATTTGCGTTTGGGGTTTGAATTAGTGTTTTGATTTAAAAATAGGGTTTTGGGTCATAAATAGGGTTAGAATTAGGGTTTCGGGTCAAAATTAGGGTTTTGGGTCAAAATTTGGGCTTAGGGTTAGAATTTGGGTTTTGAGTTAAAAATTGGGTTTTGTGTCAAAATTAGGGTTTAGGGTCAATATTAGGGTATGAATTAGGGTTTTCGGTCAAAATTAGGGTTTTGGGTCAAAATTAGAGTTTGGGGTTTGAATTAGTGTTTTGATTTAAAAATAGGGTTTTGGGTCATAAATAGGGTTAGAATTAGGGTTTCGGGTCAAAATTAGGGTTTTGGGTGACCGTTAGAATTTGGGTTTTGAGTTAAAATTAGGGTTTTGGGTCAAAATTAGGGTTTTGGTGAAATTTAGGTTTATGGTCAAAATTAGGTTTGAATTAGGTTTTTGGTCAAAATTAGGGTTTTGGGTTAAAATTAGGTTTTTGGTAAAATAGGGTTTTGGTCAAAATTAGGGTTTAGGTGTCAAAATATTGGTTTAGGGTTAGAATTAGGGTTTGGGTCAAAATTAGGGTTTTGGGTCAAAATTAGGGTTGGGTTAGAATTTGGGTTTTGAGTTAAAATTGGGTTTTGGGTCAAAATTAGGTTTGGGTCTTAGGGTTTTGGGTTAAAATTAGGGTTTTGGTCAAAATTAGGGTTAGAAATTAGGGTTTTGGGTCAAAATTAGGTTTTGGTCAAAATTAGGTTTTGGGTCAAAATTAGGGTTTTGGGTCAAAATTAGGGTTTAGGTCAATTTAGGGTTTAGGGTCAAAATTAGGGTTTGATTTAGGTTTTGGGTCAAAATTAGAGTTTTGGGTTAAAATTTGGGTTTTGGGTTAAAATTAGGGTTTTGGGTCAAAATTAGGTTTGGGGTTTGAATTAGAGTTTTGTGTTAAAATTAGGGTTTTGGGTCAAAAATAGGGTTAGAATTTAGGTTTTGAGTTAAAATTAGGTTTTGCGTCAAAATTAGGGTTTTGGTTCAAAATTAAGGTTTGTTAGGGTTAGAATTTGGGTTTTGAGTTAAAATGGGTTTTGGGTCAAAATTAGGTTTTGGGTCAAAATTAAGGTTTAGGGTCAAAATTAGGGTTTGGTAATTAGGTTTTGGGTCAAAATTAGGGTTTTGGGGTTAAAATTAGGGTTTTTGGTCAAAATTAGGTTTTGGGTCAATTAGGGTTAGGGTAAAATTAGGTTTTCATATCAAAATTATGGTTTTGGGTCAAAATTAGGTTTTGGTTCAATATTAGGGTTTAAATTAGGGTTTTTGGTCAAAATTAGAGCTTGGGGTTAGAATTAGGGTTTTGGGTTAAAATTTGGGTTTTGGGTCAAAATTTGCGTTTGGGGTTTGAATTAGTGTTTTGATTTAAAAATAGGGTTTTGGGTCATAAATAGGGTTAGAATTAGGGTTTCGGGTCAAAATTAGGGTTTTGGGTCAAAATTTGGGCTTAGGGTTAGAATTTGGGTTTTGAGTTAAAATATGGGGTTTTGGTCAAAATTAGGTTTAGGGTCAAGATTAGGTATGAATTAGGGTTTCGGTCAAAATTAGGTTTTGGGTCAAAATTAGAGTTTGGGGTTAAAATTAGGGTTTTGAGTTAAAAATAGGGTTTTGGGTCAAAAGGTCAAAAATAGGGTTAGAATTAGGGTTTCGGGTTAGAATTAGGGTTTTGGGTCAAAATTATGGCTTAGGGTTAGAATTTGG